>CM073315.1:7037217-7202910 GCA_037043255.1 Diadegma fenestrale
CGGATCGTAATCAACAACTTTGTAAAGCTCATTTCTACGTACTCGGTGCCAGTATACATATTACAGATATCATTTACTTTCGTAAAAATTATTCTCAAAGTAGTTTCGATCCGACATTGCAAGTAAACTTTTTGCCGGAACTATCCGGGCTATGCCTCAACACACAGAGAAGGTCGCCTATACGGACGACGCATTCTTATGTGTGCGTGTTAGAGCGACGAACGTGGCAACGTTGCGCGTCAGCTGTTACATACACCTACGGATATTCACGTTGCATCTATCGAGAGAATTTCATTTGTGAAAAACGAGGAGACTATTAGTGAAATGTCAGATCGGACGCGACAAAGGGGGAGGTTCATTAAAAAAAAAGTGCTGGCAAAAAGAATGAAAGCCCTGGCGGCTTCGTTACAAGCGCGAACACCACAAACAAGAACCGATCGGGAAAATTTTGAGGTTATCCCGTGTCATGGGAGACGTATTGTCGAGCTGATAGAACTCGGCAAGAATCTTCGGTGCTGCAAATGTTCCAAAGCTCTTTCATTGGAAAATATAGTGAAGGAAACACGTCTCGGGCTCAACTCTTGTTTGACGGTCTCTTGCGAAATTTGCAGTGTGAATACATCCGTTTTAACCGGGAAAATGCACACTTCGAAAAATGATGGCAAATTGTCAGACGTGAACACGAAAGTTGTCCTTGGTAAGTTCCTTGGTCTAATTTCATAATTGAATTCCATATATTTTTTTCAGATTTTTCATTTCCAATAAAACTTTATTCTTATTGCCATACACAGGAGCTGTTCACGCCGGCATTGGTTCCACCGCTTTGACCAAGCTCTTAGCTTGCTTGAACATACCTCCCATAACTGACAATTTGTTCAAGCGGTACGAACGAGAACTTGGACCAGCGATTGAAGAATGTGCGAAGGAAAGTTGTCAGAGAGCTGCCGAGGAGGAGCGCAAACTAGTAATTGAGAATGTCCAGAAATTGTGTGATGAAATGTGAGTTTACGGCGTGGTGGGTCAGGGATTTTTCCATCGATTTTGTTTTGCGCTGATGCAATATTCAATACGCAGACATGTAGATTCTTTTTGACAAAGAATTTTTCATGAAGCGCTGTAAGAATTTGTATTCGAAACCTCGCTGCGAAGAACCCTTATCCCAAGCTCTGCGGCGTAAGAGATTTTTATTAGTGTCACTTATTACTATCACTTTGGGATGGAATTCATTTTATCACCTCTGTAGTTGAGTGAATAGTAAAAAAAATTTCATTAAAACATTTTTACTGAAGTTGCACATCTTCAATGATAAAAAGTTTGGTTCCGCAGAGTTTGAAACTTAGAAACTCACTATCCAGCGCAGGTGAACAGACACAAATTTTTTCTGTCGACGCAGTCAGGAGGCTACGTAGACTAAGAAAAATTGTTACTTGAATCACTTCGGTTGCAGAATGATAGTTCAACATGCTGTTGAAAGTTTGTATCGTTGGAATGCAACGGAATTCTGTTTTTTCTTTGGCAGAGCTCATAATTATTAATAAATACTTGGCCCGGATAATAAAACGATTGTCTCTCGAGACCCAAAAACTCAATCGAGACGAAAAATAGTCACGATTTTCAAAATTCAATAAATAATTATTGGAAACAATATTTTTCATTCAATCTCAACGTTGCAAACTTCGAAGTGATTGTTCAACAAATGTAATTATGTTACTTTATTGCTGTTGAAAAAATCAAATTGAACAAAACAAGTTGGGAATAATTCAAAAATATAATCTAAACCTCACAAAAGTCAGGTTGAATCGGGTAAATTGATAAAGTGCAGCTTTTTCAAGGATGATTTTTCAGACTTTATATATATATATATATATATATATATATTATGTGTGTGGATGCAAACTTTTCTGTAATTTTATATAGAAATATATTTCTGGGGATAGCTATTACAGTCCCTCATAATTTGTACATCGTGAATTGTTCACAACGATCATGTGAAGGGTCAATAAAAAATTGTTCATAGTGAAGACTAAGCTACGTTTACTTTTTTACTTTACTTTACTTTACTTACTTTTTTCTACGTTTACTCATTTTGTTCAAACTCAATTTGTATTATATTGGGAGAATCGATCATTTTTTCTTTTTAATAAAATATTAAAAAAACGGTAAAATATTCTATGAGTTTGATTATTTCATTTTCTACGACTGTCTGTTTGTATCAGGCCACCTGAAATAGTCGAGGCGATCTATCCTCATCTGCATGACCTTGAACCTGCAACGAACTCCGATAACAACGACATCATCAACGAAAACCCTCCAATGCTGAAAGCGACGGAAAAATTTGATGAAGCATTGGGTAACATCGTCAATATTATCGTTTCTTACGATATGGGATGGAGTAAGCGAGGCAACGGAAGGAGTTACGACAGCCTCAACGGTTACGGTGCGATAATCGGATTTTTCAGTGGCAAGGTTCTCGATTTTGCAACTCGGAATAGAAAATGTAAATTCTGTGATGTGGGCCGATCCAAAGAAGATCACGATTGTCGGTTGAACTTCCAAGGAAGCGCTAAAGCCATGGAGCCTGATGTTGGGGCTGAGTTAGTAAATCGAAGCACTGTATTGAAAAATGCAGGACTCAATGTTCGAGTTTTAATCGGAGATGAAGATAGTTCTACCATCGCGGCAGTACGTCGAGGAAATTCGCAACAAATTTTTAAGCTAGCCGACACAAATCACCTCCGAAAACACTTCGTCAGTGAATTGTATGAACTACAAAAAACTTACAAAGAGATGAAAAAAAAAGAAGCTATCCCTCATCTCAAAAAGTGCTTCGGATACGCAGTAGCCCAAAATAGAGGAAAATCTGTAGAACTAGCCAACTGCCTCCGTAGCATACCGGACCATTTTTTCGATCGACACGAAAACTGTGGAGATTGGTGCCTTCGTCGCTGTGATAGTTCAAGGGTTCAAAAAGTTGTATTTCAAGATCCAGGGCTGTACGAGAAACTCAACGAAATTTTCACCAAATACGCCAATAATGCTGCGAAATTCTCGGTCGCAGCGTCAAGCCAATCCAACGAAAGCCTGAACAGTATAATGTCCCATGTAGCTCCGAAAAATCGGTGCTATAGCCGTAGCGAATCAGCTGATTTTCGATATTCAAGTGCTGTCTGCAGTAAAAATGAGGGTGCAAGTTATTTACTTGCTGTTTCGGAAAAAGTTAGAGTTTCACCCGGGAAAAATACTGCAACATTTATAGAGAAAAACCAAGTGAAACGTTCGGAAAGAGCGACAAAAGCAAAGTTGCCCAGCACAAAAAGCCGCAGAAATATACTGGCTGATCAAAGACAGGCTTTGCGAAAAAAGGCAGAGCAGGCGGAAGGAATTCAGTATCAAACAAACTGTGGCTTCGACATGGAAATCGACGATCTGGGAAATGACGTTGCTGAAGACCTGGACAACAACAATATGGAGAACGCATTGCCAGTGGATTCAAACTTCATATTCTTCGACTTGGAAACTTCGGGCCTTCACAAATCAGCAGACATTCTCCAGATTGCCGCTAAGTGCGGCGAGTTTACTTTTTCGGAATATGCCAATCCTTCTCAACCAATTACACCCAGCGCAACGGCAATCACGGGCTTGAGAAACGTCGCTGGAGAATTATTTCTCTATGATAAAAGACTACCGTCGATTCCCATTCACGAAGTGCTACGGAAATTCAAAGAATGGCTGGTCTTTTTAAAACCATGCATTCTTGTGGCGCACAATGCCAAATTTGACACTCCGCGGTTACTGCAAGCTCTCAAAAAAAATTCGATGATAAGCGATCTAAAAAAAGTCATCGTTGCATTCGCCGACACTCTCGTCATTCTGAAGAAGCTCCATCCTGAGAGGAAAGGTCCTGGGATGTTCAAACTTTCCAGGCTCGCTGAAGATCTACTTCACGTTGAAGCAAATGAAAAATTTCACGAAGCATCATACGACGTCGATATTCTCGAAAAAATTGCTGCCACAATTCCGAAAGAAAAATTAATTGCGAACAGCAAATCTTTCACGCAATGTTTCGTTCACGAAGCTCAACTGCAAAAAGCAGCGGTACTCGAACGAACTCTGAACGTTTTCAAGGGTGTTATTTCTCCAGGAATGATTAAAAAAATAGCAAGTGCTGGAATTAACAATACTGAAATACAAAAAGTATATGCAGAAAGTGGAAGAGACGGTATCGTACGATTATTGTCAACCAACCACACAGGCAAAAAACCTCGTGTCACGAAAGACAAGAAAATCTTGGAAAAGATTCTTGTATTTTTAGAAACCAACCAAAGCTCAGTCTAGTGAAAAAAAGAAAAATATTGTCGAAAAAAACGTGTTATTATTAAAAGATATAATATTCAACGTTATGTTCTATCAAAGAGAAAAATATTTTTATGTTAAATATATGTTTGTTATTTTGAAGCTATCTTGAAAAAAAAGAAAAACGTTGGTTAAGAAAAATATGTGATTATTAATATAATACATTATTACATTGTTATTTGAAAAATAAAAAAATCATTCGAAACAATATACGTTTGTTATTTTGCAGTTAACCTCGAATTTATGTATCCTCGAAAACAATACATTGTTAATATTAAAATATTTATTAATAATAAATATGCTTGGAAGTGTTTCGTCAATTTTTGCAAATACCATGTTTTCCCTACGAGACAGATATGCGAGCTGTTCAAACTGAGCGCCTCTCCGTGCGTACACTGTTGCCGTCTCTCCGTTCCGTTCCCCACCATTCGCTCGTTCGCTTGCAAAATATATCGTATGCAGCCTAGACCTTACGACTTCTCGAGATTATATCTGTCAAACTAGATGGTCAAACACCTTGATTTTTTTTCACAATATTTGTGATATCCTGCTCTAGCCCCTCCTTGTTTTTCACAAACTTCTTAATTTTAGTATTGACGGTAGAATTAATAATGTGCTGTTTGCCTATTATGGCCCATATGTTACGTGTTAATTGAGCGAACTTCAATAATATATATCTCGGATTCGGGATGGTGAAACTTGTTGAAATTTTACGGAGTTGTTGTTCATATATTAAATAATACGTATGCCAAATTTGAAATGTTTCCTAATTCAACTGTATAGTGGGGGAACTACCTTAAAGGTACGATCTTGGTCGACGAACCGATTTATTCATAATTGAATGCTCTACAGAAGTGTCCATTGTGACGTGATTGTAACTCGAACTGGCGAGGTCGTACGGGTCACTAAACCCAATTTTTTCATGAAATTCTCGTTTTTTTACCTCTATCTCGTAAATGACAAGAGCTACAGAAAAAATAACAATGACAAACTTGGAGGAAATTCAATTTTCTACAAAAAAGTATTAAAGCACCAAATCGCTAACATCGATGTTTCTTGAGATATTGGGCTTTTAAGTTGAGGTAGTATGGAATTTTCATGGATTATTGAGCTAAACTGTATAAGTTGTTAATTTATTATTCTTTATTGTCATTTAAATCATCAAATATTTATTCGTTAAGTTGCAAATGATTGGAAAGTTGAATAATTGAACGTTTTGAAACTGAAATTCGAGCAAAAAACACATTTTCAAAGTGCTTAAAATTATTTTTTTCACTTTTCATGAATTTTTCAATTGATTTTCTCCCGATTCTTCTAATTTACTTACCAGTAATTGGATACCTATGAATTTCTAGTTGAAAATATGTTGTAAATTTACAAAATTTTCAACTAGAAATTTACAAATTTCACAAAATTTTTGTAAATTTACAACATATTTGTAACTAGAAATGTATAGGTATTCAATTACTGGTAAGTAAATTAGAATAATCAGGGGAAAATCAATCGAAAAATTCGTGAAAAGTAAAAAAAAACAATTTTGCGCACTTTGAAAATGTGTTTTTTTCTCGAATTCCAGTTTCAAAACGTTCAGTTATTCAACTTTTCAATCATTTGAAACTTAACAAATAAATATTTGATGATTTGAATGGCAATAAAGAATCATAAATTAACAACTTATACAATTTAGCTCAATAGTCCACGAAAATTCCATACTACCTCAACTTAAAAGCCCAATATCTCAAGAAATATCAATGTTAGCGATTTAGTGCTTGCATACTTTTTTGTAGGAAATTGAATTTCCTTCAAGTTTGTCATTCCTATTTTTCCTGTAGCTCTTGTCATTTACGAGATAGAGATAAAAAAACGAGAATTTCATGAAAAAATTGGGTTTAGTGACCCGTACGACCTCGCCAGTTCGAGTTACAATTACGTCACAATGGACACTTTTGTAGAGCATTCAATTAGGAATAAATCGGTTCATCGACCAAGATCGTATCTTTAAATGCCTCTGATCTGTAGAACTTTTAAGAAGAAAAATCGAACTTTACGTGTATTTTCAAGGGGAAATCATTGGACGCCTTGGGCGAGTACTTAAAATTAATATTAAGGGTTCAAATTTTCAGGGAATTTTCTTTAAGGTATTCCCTATAAAAATGCGAGATGGGAGTGAAAAAAAAAAAATGTCGCCAAAAAAAAAGCACCCTAATATTTAGTGTATGTCACTAGATATTACTAGTGTCACTAGAAGGCGACTGCGAAAAGAAACAACCAAACATCAAAAATCTGTGCGAAAAAACTGACAATTTTTTAATGCAACGAAAAAAGGAAAATATTAATATCTGCAACATGGCATAAGCTACAGAGTTACAACTAATCACGATCGAAAGACAAAAAAAAATAAAAAATACGTGAATCTTGAACATCCTTCAGAACTCTGTAATTCATAAGATATTCTGGAAACAATTTTTGAAAATTTTCGAAAACAGTTGGAAACGCGGTCCTTGGTGTAAAAGTGTCTTGTAGCGACTCTTTTCAAATGTACTTGTCTCGAGTCGCTACCGCGACTCTTGATAAATTACAGAAATGAGAAGAAATGCCCTGGTACGTCAGCGTGAGGGAGCTCAACGCCAAGCAGGAGAACGGAGGTTGGAGAACAATTTGGAGAAGCTCCAACGACGTTTAAGAGAAGTACAGGAAGAGCTGGAAGCAGCAGCCAAGAATGGTAACAGAATCATTGTCAACTTTTATTAATTATTTGAATAATACAACAGTGGGATAGGAAACAATGGAAATACGAATTAACTTGACAACATAAGGGAGAAGTGGAAAACAATTATGCGTAGATGCATGGAATTTTCGAGTGAAGGTTGTAAAGAGTGAGAAGAATCACGGTGAGAAGCAGAACGGTGAATGCACACAATTTTTGAAAGAAATGCCTCGACGGGTGGGGGAGAAACGGCTTGGGAAAATACGATGGAACAGAGTTAAAATAATTCTATTAATTGTTTGCAACGTGAATGGAGAAGGGGCAAGAAACAGAACCGAGGTTCGAAAATATGGGAATCTGAAACAAGCGACATGAAAAAAAAAAAACAAACCAAACGACTAAACTTGAGATGTTTCTGCGTGGGTGGGCGTACAAGCGAGTGGATGAAAGTAATCACGATAAGGGTTGGGGGGGGGGGGGGGATTGGCTCGTGGAACAAGAAAAGCCGTTCGATAAAAAAAATGAATGGAATGGGCGGAATGAATCGGGGGATGAAAGCAAAATTTGAATATAAGAGATTACAAAAAAAAAAACAAGCGACATAAAAAAAAACAAACAAAATGACTAAAATTGAGATGATTCTGCGTGGGTGGGCGTACAAGCAAGTGGATGAAAGTAGCCACGATAAAAGGGGATTGGCTCGTGGAACGAAAAAAGCTGTTCGATAAGAAAAATGAATGGAATGGGCGGGGGGATGAAGGCGAAATCTAAATATAAGAAAATAGAAAAAAAAAAACATCGAGAAATCTGTGTGAGAATGCGAAAAAAATATGAAAAGCAAAAAATGAGGGGAAAATTGTTTGAAAAAATGAATAACGGAAACGAATGCACACAATTTTTGAAATAAAAGCCTCGACGGGTGGGGGAGAAACGGCTTGGGAAAATACGATGGAACAGAGTTAAAATAATTCTATTAATTGTTCGCAACGTGAATGGAGAAGGGGCAAGAAACGGAACCGAGGTTCGAAAATATGGGAATCTGGAATAAGCGACATAAAAAAAAAACCAAACAAAACGACTAAAATTGAAATGATTCTGCGTAGGTGGGCGTATAAGCGAGTGGATGAAAGTAATCACGGTACGGGGGGAATTGGCTCGTGGAACAAGAAAAGCCGTTCGACAAAAAAAAATCAATGGAATTGGCCCGATGAATCGGGGGATGAACGCAAAATTCAAAGGTAAGAGATTATAAAAAAAAAAAACATCGAGAAAACTGTGTGAAAATTCGAAAAAAAATATGAGAAGCAAAAAATGAGGGAAAAATTGTTCAAAAAAAATAAAGAACGGAGTGAGTGCACACAATTTTTGAAAGAAAAGCCTCGACGGGTGCAGGAGGAACGGCTTGGGAAAATACGATGGAACAGAGTGAAAATAATTGTATTAATGGTTTGCAACGTAAATGGAGCAGGGAAAAGAAACAGAACCGAGGTTCAAAAATATGGGGAACTGGAACAAGCGACATAAAAAAAAAAAACAATTAAAAGGACTAAACTTGAAATAATGCTGCGTTGGTGGGCGTACAAGCGAGTGGATGAAAGTAATCACGATAAGGGGGCGATTGGCTCGTGGAACAAGAAAAGCCGTTCGATAAAAAAATCTAATGGAATGGGCTGAACGCAAAATTTAAATATCAAGAGACGCGGCAGCGGCTCGGCGCCAAGTATTGAAAAAGAAGCGTAGCGCGAGAGCTGCCGTACTCTTATATACAGTAAAATAGGCGTTTTATGACGTCACAGCAACTTTAAATCGTTCTCACAGGAGAATGGGTTGAGGGAAAAATCTCATATTAGATTTGAATTTTCTATGATTTTTTATCTTTCGAATGGTCCTTGGTAGAACAAAATCCGTTCAGCCAATCCAGAGAAATCTAACATTGAAGATTTTGGACCCGAAGTTGAGGATGTTTTCTGATAATTGGAGTCAGAAAGGCGTACGTTGTCCGCGCAGGCGCTTGGACATACGTCCTTACGTCTCTGGTGGACATTTTCGGCCTGTGACGTCACACGCTCCGCTGAACGCGGTATCCCCACTCTCCGCGCGCCACTGAGCGACAGAGACGGGCTATATCGGGCCTCTCTCTCCGTCTACCGCCGTCGCGCCTATAGCACTGTCTCTCTCCCTCTGACAATTTTGAAAAACTCATATCTTGGGTAAAATTTAACGAAAAGGGTCCAACTTGGGCTCATTCTTTTCGTTTTTTAATGCAGAATCACGTGAGCCTGGGGCAATTTTGCTCAGAGTAAAAAAATCAGTCAAAAATTCGATCAAAAGATTAAAAAAATGGGAGAACGAAGGGAAAAATCTCGCTGGAACTTTTTCGAGGGCGAAGAGTCTTGACGGGATTTTTTCGAGAGGATTGACTGAGGATCTTAATTGGAGTTTTTAAGGGATTAAGCAAGAATCTTGACGAGACTTTTTTAAGGGATTGGCCAAGAGTCCGGACAGGATTTTTTAAGGGGTTGACCGGGGGTCTCAACGGCAGTTTTTTTTCACCTTAGAACGGTAACCTTATTTGATTTAACCTATTCCGGTAAAGTGGGGTCATGAATGACCCCAATTTTGAAGGTGTAATGTCTTTGGTAAAATTTAACGAAAAGGGTCCAACTTGGGCTCATTCTTTTCGTTTTCGAATGCAGGATCATATAAGCTTGGGCAATTTCTCTCGGAGTCAAACAAATAGTCGAAAATGCGATGAAACGATAAAAAAAACGGGAGAGCGAAGGGAAAAAGAGCGCGAGGGAAACTTTTTGGGCGATTGACTAGGGGCCTCACCGAGGTTTCTTTAAGAGATTGACTACGAGTCTCTGCGAGGTTTCCTTAAGGGATTAAACAAGAGTCATGACGACAGTATTTTAAGGGATTGATCATGACTCTTGTCGAGATCTTTTAAGAGATTTGCCAGGGGTGTCGATAGAAGTTTTTGAAGAGATTTATTTCCTTTCCCGAACAACCAATCAGAACAAATAATACCTCCATAATTACAAAAAAATGTTGATGGATATCCCGCTTCCCAAAAAGAAGTGAAATCCGTGGAAAAATACTTTATAAAAGTAAAAAAAGAGCGCCAACTATTGAAAAATTGCAACCTCAGTTGGAAAATGACATTTCAATTTCTTTCATAATCAAAATTTTCCTTCACAGTCAAAATTTTATCAAAATTTTCTCTATAATTGTCGAACAATTCACCACAAACAAAGAAAATCATTGCAATAGAGCCAAGAATTAGCACTTCTAAAGAAGAAAAAGTTGGTGTTGGGGAAACATTTCAAGTCCTTGAATGATACACTTTACCTATCGATAAAACAATTAAAATGAAAATTGAAATGCAAAAAAAAGGAATGCAAAAACTTGGCGTGCATGGTTAAGTAAAAAAGTCCGGCGAAGGGCTGTCTCATTGTTCGTATCAGAAGTATCTATATGCACGCGCAAAGTAGCATTATGACGTCATGTAATGGAATATGGACCATCCGAAATTTATTACAATTTTCTATAATCGAGACTTCCATCCTATACTTTCCAGGCACCCATCTATAGCTCATTCTTAATGTTCGATGTTTATTCTGTTCTCTTTCCCCGATCATATTGCCATATTAACCGGAAATCTCTTCTTTTTGCGTAATTAATGATCGTTTTTCGAATTTTGGAGAGCCAGGTGAAACGGAACAGTCGGGTGAAGCGGATCACCAAGCCAAACGATTCGAATTTTCATTTTACAAAATCTGGAAAATAATTTTCATCTTGACGAGATTTTAATGAAAAATATTCCTATTTTTGAGATCAATAACAGATGAAAATCCTATTCCAGACAGTTGGTCCTGTTTATCCGCCTCCCCCCAACATGGATTCTTAATCTTCCCGGGCTTTTTTACTTAACCATGCACGCCAAGTTTTTGCATTCCTTTTTTTTTTGCATTTCAATTTTCATTTTAATTGTTTTATCGTGTTACGTCCTGGGATTCCGTTCGATACCCGAATTGACTCATTTTTAATATTGAAATAATTTTAATCATATCAAGGTGGGAACGTCTCAACCGTAGAGATCTGTTGGAGATCTCACGGTAGCGAGAAGACGCTCCACACCTCCCGAACGCGCGAAGTCCAGTTTATCGCGGACTTCACGCGCGGATTAATATCCACAAAAGTGCAGGGCACTATTTGCGGACAATTAAAAAGTTAGTCGATCTGGAGACCTCGAGCTGAACGGTCTACCAGCAATATTAAATTTTTTCCAAATAAGGGCCTCGACCATCGTGGTCGGGGACCCCCCCCCCCTTAAAAGTTCGGTCCGGCAATAGTAAAAACGGTTACGCGAAAACACAAGTCGCGAACCGAAATGAAATAAAACTATCAAAAATTATCGAGTCCGAAATAATAAACGCGAATGACCCTAATCCTCATTGTTCAAAGGGTCATCGCGCAAACCACCAATATGTAAACGAATGTAGAGTTCTTCGTGTACAAGTTTAAATAATTGTTTTAATAATAATAAACATTGTTAATTGTTTATCGTGGGTCAATTCAATACACCAATCGTTTTCCTTCAACCGCCGACGTTCCATATATCAAAAAACCCAAAACAATAATATTCAACCTGCCTGGACAACTGGCTCCAATCCCCGATTTGCCTTTGCAAATCCAAAACCGGAGCAACTTTTACAGCTACGACCACGGTAAGTCCTAACACGATCGGGCAAAAATACCGGGACGTAACAATCGATAGGTAAAGTGTATCATTCAAGGACTTGAAATGTTTCCTCAACACCAACTTTTTCTTCTTCAGAAGTGTTAATTCTTGGCTCTATTGCAATGATTTTCTTTGTTTTTGGTGAATTGTTCGACAATTATAGAGAAAATTTTGATAAAATTTTGACTATGAAAGAAAATTTTGATTATGAAAGAAATTCGGATGTCATTTTCCAACTGAGGTTGCAATTTTTCAATAGTTGGCGCTCTTTTTTTACTTTTATCAAGTATTTTTCCACGGATAAGAGAATACAAAAAAAAACATCGAGAAATCTGTGTGAGAATGCGAAAAAAATATGAAAAGCACAAAATGAGGGAAAAATTGTTTAAAAAAATTAAGAACGGAGTGAATGCACATAATTTTTGAAACAAAAGCCTTGACGGGTGGGGGAGAAAGAAACGGTTCGGGAAAATACGATGGAACCGAGTTAAAATAATTCTATTCACAGAAAGGAAATAGTAGAATGAAAAGAAATAGAGACGAACGGAGTAATTGATGATTTGATTTGACAAAATTTTAACATATGCTACAGTAGCCCTGCAAATTATTGCCTTTCAAATAATTTTTGAGACTGTAATGAAGATGGAGCATGAAGCGGAATTGAGATTAGACAATTACGATATACCTTACTCGCTACTCCATTCATCTACGAATTAGCTGTGTATTTTCAATAATGAACTCAAGTTCACAATGATTCAGTTACGACTATACACGTTTTTGTACCGTGCAACACTCCACGTCAATTCAATGATTTTTTGAATAACAGTAATAATTTGGTTAAATTAATGTGTTACGTCCCAAGACGTATTAATTGTCGTTGAACAATAATTGACTTTCGCTGATGTGTCGTCGCGACTGCATCCGGTGTAGTTTTCCTAACCGACATGCAGCCGCGACGACTCAGCGGGAACGCCAAGGAGATGCACCGAGCGTTCTGCCGAAAATGCTGACCGGGCGTGAGAACGCCTCCGGTTGGATTTTCTCGCGGACGAAAAGGCTCTGATTTCCTGCTGGACGTTTGCGAACTCTTCCAGCGGGGAATCAGAATAATCAGTCTCTCACGAGCTTGGACAGCGAAAGCTTCTCGGAGAGTAACTCCTTGGGCAGTTCCCGACATAGCGTCCTGAAAATCTTCAACGAATCCGCGATCACATAAACGCGCTCCAGTAGGACGTAGTGATCGAAAGGCGCGTTGCAAGAGGTCGCGCCGCGGTGATAAATCTGCCCTCGCTAGAATAAGTGTTTTACGTTTTTGCCACGAACTCTATCGCGTCGTGTAATTATAAGAGATAGTGATAATTATTGTGAACAGTGTGTTGTATGAGAGAGTGTGTGGGAGAGTGTGTGAGAGAACGTTGCGCTATCCGTAAAGTTAAGGAAACATTGTGATCCGTCGGCAACGCGTTGCCGAACTCAACCGACGACTGTAAGTACTTTTGTATTTCCCTGTAGCGCGAACACGAGAGCCTTCGCAGCTTCTCTCGTCTTCACGCTACAGCTGTTTTCCAAATAAATCGGTCTGTTCGTTTGTCAATTCCGGTTAATTGCAATATAATTATTAACCCTGACAATTCCCAATTCCAAGAATCGTCCTGTAGAGGACGAGATCAGGACCAACCCACATAAAAATAATAATAAACTGTTTGCGCTTCACGCAAGCAGGTTAACAAACACGTGCGCACCGCTCCGCACGTAACAAATGTATTCGACTGTATTGAAATAGTCTATAAAAATCGGAAGCCCATTTATATTTTTCTTGATTGACCAGGAGTGGCGCATGTGGATAATGCTTTCGACATTTCAAGAAAAGAAAGATCTGTGTGACACTTCACTTTTTCAATAGTTGGATAGGTAAAAGTAGTAACCAACATATTTCTAGGGCCGATTAATGTTTGGAAATGAATGTTTATCGTTACTTTCAACACAGGAAGCTTTATGCTTCAGTGCATGAATAAATCACTTCCTGACCGCGATTGTAGCTCCACGATCGTAGCTCCTAAAAAGTAAACGTCTGCAGTGGACCGTGCCGTCAGGCATCTGATCCGTAGGGCCGCTTCTCCCAGGAGATAATGTGGCCCGCGGTGACGCTAGCGTTTGTGTTAAGTTGTGGCCATTCATACAGCCGCTTCTCAATTGAGTCAATGTGGCCCGCGATGCTGCCGTGGCTTGATCCAAGCGCTGGAGGTCAACGTAGCGTTTATCTTTTGCAGATATACGTTTGAATTGTGATCATCCGCGTGTCAGGTAGAGAATAATGAAACGATCGTAGCTCCTCAAAAATGAAACGTCTGCAGTGCACCGTGCCGTCAGGCATCTGATCCGTAGGGTCGCATCTCGGCCGAGTTATCGTGGCCCGCGGTGATGCTAGTGTTTGTTTCAAATTGTGGCGATTCATACGGCCGCTTCTCAATTGAGTCAATGTGGCCCGCGATGCTGCCGTAGCTTGTTTCAAGCTCTAGAGGTCAACGTAGCGTTAATCTTTTGCGGATATACGTTCAAATTGTAATGGCTCCTCTGGGGTTAACGTGACCCGTGTATCTTACATTTCTTGAAACGTTGATAGTATAAATACATGTTGTGTTAAATCTCATGCTGTAAAAACGTGTATACTTCCTGTTATAATTTTTTTTTAGTGGTTTGCAAGGTGTGCCTCCAGGAGAGGGCTACGCACGCCTTTTGGGAGTGTGGACACCACTGCAAATGTGCATCATGCCTGGAAAGACTCTGGGACCTTCATCGACGGTACCACTGTCCCATGTGTCGGACCCTTGCAAGAGAACCTCCTCGGAGAATATGGAATGGCGTTTGATGGGCATTGAATAAAGAAAATCAAAAACTAACATTGTTTTTTTCTTTAATGTACCCTCACTTTATCCGAACAATAGTTCTGAGAAATGCATTCCAGCTCTTTTTCGGAGCAGCATAACAAATGCAACCGGTCAAACATTTTCAAGAAGTAGGGAGTTCCAAAACAAGAGAATTTCGGGCTTTGTGATTGAAACTAAGTTTCAATAAATTTGTCATCATCCGACATGCGTTGAGTAATTGCTGAAAAGAATACTAGTTTCTAGAATCTAAGAACAAATCGTTTAAAAAAATAATTCTTCAACTGCCCTTAAGGCAATTGACCAAGTTAGTCGATATTTTTCAACCATTCTTAAAAATTTTAAGGAAAAAAAAAATTTAAGGAAAGAATCCTTAAAATTCTTGAAAATTTTGAGTCGACGTATTCTCGGGACAGATTCTCCTCTCCAAGGACTCGAATCGTTCAGAGCGTAAATCTCTATGGTAATTATTTCCCACGGCACGATTCTCGAAGGTCTCGCCGCGCTAAACTCGAATGTGGGCCCTGGTCCGGATGGGATTCTCCCCGCTCTCCTCCGGGAGTGTAAGTTTTCGCTCGCGACACCGCTCCATATCTTATACACTCGATCCTTGGAGAGCGGAGTGTTCCCAGACTCGTGGAAAATTAGTTCAGTTACGCCAATCCACAAGTCCGGGAACTAGTCACTAATCACCAACTACAGGCCTATCTCTAAATTAAATGAAATTCCCAAGATATTCGAATCCCTAGTCACCCCAAAAATTCGCGCGGCGTTCCACCCAGTGTTCGCTAGTGAGCAGCACGGGTTTATGGAGGGCAGGTCGACAATCACAAGTCTCGCAATATTCACGAGCTTTATTGTCGAGGCATTACACGAGAAGATCCAGGTAGACACAGCGTATACAGACTTTTCAGAAGCGTTCGACAGCGTAAACCATCGCGCCCTGATCGACAAGCTCGAAGACTATGGGGTGGGGGACCCGCTTCTGTCTTGGTTACGCACATATTTGCAAAACCGTGAGCAAATGGTCAGGGTGGGATCCTCGTATTCACGCTTGTTCTCAGCAACTTCGGGAGTCCCGCAAGGCTCGCACTTGGGGCCGCTATTATTCAACATTTTCATCTACGATATTATAAATGCCATAAAATTTTCCCGAGTTTTATTGTTTGCGGATGACATGAAAATATTTACTAGGGTGAGCTCGTGGAAGGATGCCAAGGACCTACAAAGCGATTTAGAAAATGTAGCGCGTTGGTGTGAGGGAAACGCCGGTGCCCAGGATAACCCGGTTGGGGAATGAGTGGGGTTTTCAGTTGGGTCTCTGGGACCGTTCTCTTGGGAGTTTTAAAGCGAACATGTGCAACCAATGGCCGGTGACTAATGACTAATGCGAGTGGGCGAAATGTAAGATTTGGATATCGAGAATTGTAATCGAGCGGTGTTATGGGCGTGCGACTGATTGTGTTTAATATATTCTTTGTAATTGGGCTTTGCCCGTGTTTGAATAAATAAAAAAAATAAATTCTTCATGTTTTAAGGATTCTTTCACTTTTTGATTGACCGTTTCTGAATTTGTATAACTGCTGTATTTATGCAACTTTTGGTTCTTTTTCTTCGAAACTGTTGGTGATAGCTAATCTATGTTCAAAAGGTGATAGCTAATGTATGTTCAAAAACCTGTACATACTTTAAAATCTTTACGCAAACTTCAAAACATTGTTCAAAATATTTAAAAAAGGAATTTAAAACGTTAAGAAATACGTAAACTCCGAAAGAAATTTATAAAAATTCCGAGAAATCAACGAATAGGATGTCACAAGAAAAATACTATTCCATGCTAATTTGTTCAATAATAATTTATTTCAACTATGTTATGATACTGTTTTTGGTTCATTGCTGTTGTTTTGTGCGTGATCTGGTGTTGGTGGCTAAATAATTAAACGCGTGGGAGAGACTGAGGAAATGTGTAAAATTGTCTTTATTATAAATTATCACAGTAATTAATGTATAAGCAAATCCCGACAGTGATAAACCCGGAAGAAACAAGCCCGAGTGGCCCGTGTGTATCGTTTCCCGAGGTAAAAAAATGGCGACGACCGCGTGCTCGCAAGCCGGCACTCGTGAGGGCGTGAATCTCGCAAGAGCCTTGTGTGCAATTAATTATGACCCGCACGTAATTGACGCCTCAATAATTACGTGAACCCGATAGTCGTGTTCTTTAGGGTTTGAGGTGATCCGGACGGTGTGGGGCTGACCCACTCGCGCATGCGTAGACAGGCAAAAGCAAGATGGACAACTCCGTCTACGCTTGCGCGAGCGGGCTAGTTCTGCACTGTTTGGATCGCTTCGGACCCTAAAGAACACAACTGATGTGTCTAATTCCCGTATAAGTTTGTGGAAGCCCGTGGTGTAAAAAGACCCGATAGAAAGGAAAAGAAAGTTGTCAAAGAATTCGAGACACGTGGTCGCGCCGCTATATCTAGATCTTAACTGATTGAGCGCTCGAGGCAATCGACCGAGAGCGAAGAAAATCGATAAAAGCGCGCATGTGCAGTTAACCGCAACGAGCGCGTCCCGTCACGTGGCGCCGTCGTTCGTCGCCCGTGTACTCTCGATCGATGCCGCGCCGTTCAAGCTCCCAAATGCCCGTCCCGAGGGAATGATAATTCCCGAACATCCCGCCCGCCATCGGCAGCCGAGCTGTCGATTGAAGAACCCGCTGTCCCGATGGGAAGTACGACCAGCTTCGCCAGAGGTCTCTTGAAGTTGGAGGTCGCTGTCTTGATGGACACTACCCGTGTCAGTCCGTCTGTTCCCGGATGTAGCTCGGTGACCCGAGCAAGCGGCCATTTTGCAGGAGGCGGGTTCCCGTCGGTCAAGAGCACCATGGACCCGACCCGAATCTCGTTGCGAGGGTGGTGCCACTTTGAAATTGCCTGCTGTCGTTGCAAATAGCTCGCTGACCAGTGATCCCAGAAGTGTTGGAGGCGCGACTGGATGAACTGCCAGCGCGACAACCTGCCCGGATTGAAGTCCCGATATGAAGGCTCCGGAATCATCGTTAGCGCTTCCCCGATCAGAAAATGCCCGGGTGTGAGTGCGGTAAGGTCCTCAGGGTCTTCGGACATGGGTTCCAGCGGACGCGAATTGAGCACGGCCTCTACCTGAACCAGAAGAGTCGTAAATTCTTCGAAGGTTAGGCTCGTCTCCCCGATGGTCCGCCGGAGGTGAAATTTGACGGATTTCGGCGCCGCCTCCCATTTCCCGCCCATGTGTGGAGCTCCCGGTGGATTGAAGACCCAAGTTGTCCCGTCATTCGCCAAGAGTTGCGAAATTTCGTTCGACTCCCGAGTCCCGGCCTGGAACAGCTTCTTCAGCTCCGCACTCGCGCCTTGGAAATTTGTCCCGCAGTCGCTGTAGAGAGTGTGACACACTCCCCGTCTCCCAATGAATCGCCGGTCCGCCGCCATGAACGTCTCTGTTGAAGAATCTGCAACAATTTCCAAATGTAATGCTGACGTTGCAAGACAGACGAAGATGCACAGCCAACCCTTTTGTACCCAACTCCCGCGACCGCGCCAGGTTTTAAGCGACACTGGCCCGGCGTAATCCACCCCCGAAAACAAGAACGCCCGTGAGGGTGTAACCCGCGCGACCGGCAATTGTCCCATTAGTTGCTGTGCTTTTACCGCCCGAAACCGTGCACAGCGAACACACTTTAACACAAACGACCGCACTGGAGCCCGCCCGCCGACTATCCAGTGGCGTCGTCGTATGTACGCCAGCGTCACCCGTGTCCCCCCGTGTAACGTGCGACGATGGGCGTCCCGGATGACTAGCTGCGTGAGAGGGGAATCCCGTGGTAAGATGGCCGTATGAATGCACTCGGGTTGTAAGTCCGAATGTTTCAATCGGCCTCCCACTCTCAACACCCCGTTATTGTCGATGTATCCCGTCAACCGCGTTAGCGGGTGCGTGCGTGGAAGCACGTGTGAACCTGCGAGTACTTTCAACTCTGTTTCGAAGTACTCTGCTTGTGTGGCTTTTACCCAATATACCCGTGCATGATCCAGGTCTCCCGGTGAAATGTATGCTCCCGATGACCCGTGTGATGCTCCTCTCATCTTGGCGACTCGTAGACCCGTGATGGTTTTGCTGAGGCTGTAAGGATGAGGCCTGGTCGCTCTTCGAGCGCCGCTGTATCCGCCGTCCCGGTGTAGTGTAAGGGCCAATGAACTGAAGATTTGGCTAACCAGTGTGGTCCGTTCCACCATGGTTCAAATTGCTCGAGCTGTGTGATTGTTAGCCCCCGCGACGCACAATCTGCAGGACTGTCCCGACCCGGTGTGTATCGCCATTGTCCCGTTGGTAAAAGCTCCTGAACGGCTGTAACCCGATTGCGTACGAAGTCTTTCCATCGCGATGGATGACTCGTAACCCACGTCAGCGTGACCGATGAATCGGTCCACAAATACACTGGTGCATTTCCGAGGTCCAACACCGTCTGGACGTACCGCGTAAGCTTGCAAGAACTAGCGCGGCTGCAAGTTCTAAGCGTGTAATGACAAGGCGCTTTAACGGAGCAACGTTTGTCTTGGCGCATACCATCGAGACTCTAGTATCGCCTCCCGGACCCGTGACCCGCAAGAAGACAACTGCTGCAAGTGCGACTAGAGAGGCATCTGAAAAGCCGTGGATTTGCACTGAAGAGCCCGTAGACATCCGGAGCCATCGTGGCACCGATATCGTTCCGAGGTCGGTCAGCTCCCGTCGAAATGCAACCCACGACTCTGCGACCTCGGTTGAGACCGCATCGTCCCATGACAGCTTGTCCAGCCAGAGTTGCTGGAGCAAGACCTTTGCCCGAATTGTAACTGGCGCTAAGAAGCCCAGTGGATCGTACAACTGCGCAATTTCCGACAAAATTACCCGTTTCGTGATCCTGGCACCCTCAGTGTAAGGGAGGGTGGTAAACTTGAATGTGTCGGCTCCCGGCAGTCACGATATCCCGAGAATTTTCGTTCCGACATCTTCGATCTCTCGAGAAGAGTAAGAACTCGACGCTACACCAACCTTATCGCAGAAACCCGGTTTGTTGCACTGCCACTTGGCTAAGGGCATGCCGCCCGCCGTGCAAATCCCGATTAATTGTCTCGCTTGTGTTGTTAAGTCTCTTAAATTGTCCGCGCCCCCGAAAATATCATCGACGTAGCCCCCTTTGTAAGAGGGGCGACGGCCGCTGGATACTTTTCTCCTTCGTCTGCTACTAATTGCAACAGGACCCGTACTGCAAGGAACGGCGCCGGCCGCGTCCCGTAGGTAACTGTCGTCAGCTGATACGGCACGACGTTCCTGCTCCCGTCGGCCCGCAGGATGCGTTGCAGGTCCCAATCGTCCCGATGTACCCGAATCTGCCGAAACATTTTGGTGATGTCCGTCGCGAACACGTAACAATGCCGACGAACCCAAAGCAGCACGTCTGTTATATCGTGTTGGGGTTTTGCACCCGTATGCAATATGTCGTTAAGCGACCAACCCGAATCCGTTTCCGCCGACCCGTTGAAGACTACCCGCAGCTTAGTAGTTGTGCTGCTTTCCTTCAACACCCCGTGATGCGGTAAATAATAAGCCGAGTCCCGATGCAGCGAATCCGCCGCAGCCCGAACCATGTGTTGCATCGACTCATATTCCCCCAGGAAGTCTTCGTAAAGTTTCTTGTAACCCGGATCCCGCAATAATTTCCGACGCATTCGCTGCAAACTTGCAGCCGCCGCACGATACGAATTTCCCAGCTCAGGTGAACCCGAATTAATAGGTAACCGAACAATGTACCGATCTGATTCGTCTCGAGAATGCGTGGAAAGAAAGTGTGTCTCACACTCTTGCTCCTCTGGCGTGAGGGGCAGGCCCGCGTCGCCAGGAACCTCCTCCTGAACCCAAAATTTCGACAGGAAATCCTGCAATTCCCGGAACTCGTTGTCCGCCACTCCGTGGTGGACCAAAGTGGAAGACGAGTGTGAGCCCGACACCGGCCCGAGGATCACCCAGCCAAAAATGGTATTTTGAGCGACTGGAGTGTCCGGAGGCCCTCGTCTGACCTCTGGTAGGACAAGCTTCCCGTATGCGTCGGCCATGCCACTATCAGTAAGGTCACCCTTTACAAACCGTATCCTGTCTCAGCTGATAAAAAAGTGTCCCGAGCGAAACAAATTTACATGAGTGTTTTAATTTTTCTTTTAAAGTATCGAATAGTATATTACACTACTATATTATGCCACAATCGGCCCGGAGGGTAGAAAAAGTATTAAGTACTGGTTGACAAAAAAAATTCCCCCGCCAGACGTGGAACTCTTTTCTGAAAATTGAAATACGTTCTTTCCTGTCTACATATTCTATACGCTTCCTTCTACAGAATATCGTTAGTATTTTCCAAGATTAAACAAACCTAGACCGTATTGCTGACAGTTGTTAGAAAAAGTTACTGAACTCGAAAACCGAAATATAATTTTTGCAACAAAAAAAAAGTGACGACAAAGACTATTCAAATGTGATATTTAGCTCTGGAACCATTGTTCGATTCGTCATCTCGATGTTCGACATTTTGGTGTTCGACATTTCCATGTTCGACATTTTGCCCCTTTGAAATTTCAACTCTCGGCAAATGCTTTTTTGGCATGTTGGATATTCGAAATATCAGCTGTTCACAATTATTTATCTCGACGGGCGAATCTTTCCAACACCTGAATTAAGAGCTCCATAAGTACTGTTGAAGTACGAGAAAAAAGATTTCAGAAGTGCACCCTTTCTTAGTGAAAACCTGCTCGCAAGATTTTCAGATCCAGCTCCACCACAAAAAAGTTATTTTGCCCGCAAAAGAAAATCATTGCCCGTTTCGAATTCTTCCAGCGCCTGAATTAAGAGCTCTCCAAGTACTATTAAAGTACGCGAAAAAAGATTTCAGAAGTGCTCCCTTTCTTAGTGAAAACCAGCTCGAACGATTTTGACAGCCTGCAGCTCCGCCACAAAAAAAAAAATTTGTCCCGCAAAAAAAAATAATTGCCCGTTTCGAATTTTTCCAACGTCTGAATTAAGAGCTCCCCAAGTACTGTTGAAGTACGCGAAAAAAGATTTCAGAAGTGGACCCTTACTTAGTGTTTTGTGCGGGATCTGGTGTTGGTGGTAAGGTAAAAATAAGAGCAGGCGATTATTAAAACGTGTGAATTTATTATAAAATACACAAGTTGGAAATTTGGTGCCGTGAAATTTGGCCCGATACCCGCCCGTGGTGCGTGTAGACCGTTGTTGATTAAAAAAACCCGCCCGGAATGCGTGTAATACTGCTTATAATAACTCGCCCGGTGCGAATATGCAAGGTGATTTCCGAGACTCGAGATCGTGAGTCTCGAGTCACCCAAAAGAGGGAATAACCCGCTAGACCCGTGTATTTCGTCGACCTCGTGGCCGACAAAGACCGTGTGCGCTTGAATCCCGTGCGCGTGACCCGCGTTTAACGTAATCCCGAATTATCTTGGCGATCCCGATGTAAAGAAGTAAAATATTCCCGTGCGTGGTGAGAGCGCATCCCAGTAATGAATTAGAACGTGTTTTTTCCCGAAACCCGCTCAATTCGAGGTTGTAAGACTCGAATTGACCTCATGGTGCGAAGTACCGCGAGAAAAGCTAAGGACCTGACGCGACAAGACCCACGTGTTTGCGCTCCCACCGGTGATCCAAGACTGAGTATCAATCATGGCGTAATCGATGAATATCGATTACGCGCATGACCGTTATCCCCGAAAAAATCAATAATTGCCCGAATTGTAGCGACGCCCGTGGCAGAGCGCGATAATTAGCCTAAAGGACCTCGCGTTGCTTGTCGATCCCATGTGTCGCCCGTCCTGTGGCGACATTCGCGGCAAGGCGCGAACCCCGACCCAAATGCTCGCGTTATCGATCAAAATAACGCTCAATCCCGAACACTTAGTGAAAACCAGCTCGCCAGATTTTCAGATCCAGCTCCGCCTCAAAGAAGTTAAAAAAAAAACAATTGCCCGATTCGAGCTTTTCCAACGCCTGAATTAAGAGCTCCCCAAGTACTGTTCAAGTACGCGAAAAAAGATTTCAGAAGTGTAGGATTCAGACTTGGTTGAGGCGAGAACTTAAACACGGGTCAACAAGGATAGAAAATGATAAAGTTTAATGAGGAAAAGGATAATGTGAAATGATAATATGTTTCAGGTTAGCGCGTTACTTGAAAGCTCGATTCAGACTGCTTCATCCTTCTCCTTTTTTTCTTTATGCTCATTCTGCTTGAGCATCTGTTACGTCCCAAGAGAGGAGATTTCGAAGGGATCTCGGAGCCGAAGCTTGGCCTCGTTTTTATTTACTGAATTACCGACTCGCTCGGAATGTTTGAGTTGACTTCCGGGATTCCCTAATTTATCGATACTATATTAAACGATTTACCTTTGGTAGATGAGGTTTGAGTTGGGTTCTTGACCACATGGGGTTCGAGTAGACGCCCCTTTTGAATGAAAATTGAACACTTTTGTACTATTGCACATATGAAATATATTGTTCGTTTATTAATGTAATTGAAAGTTTTGATGGTTGATTTTTACACTTGGTAATTACACTGTTTCTTTAGATTAGGTTTACATTTCGGTTAGCAACTATTTTACACTGAGGTTCTGATGGAGTCTTAAGACAGTCGATTTTAAAGATTTGGAATCGCGTACAATTATTTGATCGTCGCGAAATTCTGACAGAGTTCGGTTATGATTTTGACTGTGATTTTGATGTTGTCGACTTGGACTCTCGATGCTAACTGACTAATTCAGTTAATCATTTTTCTGTTTCGAGTTCTTGGTAAAGTACGTGGAGTTGTGGGGATAGGATGCTGTAGAAGGGATTGAGTTTGTTATAGTCCAATATTGGGATTGGTAGAAGATTCGTTCGTTCATTTGCGATTGGGTTGAATTAGTAGGGGAGACTTTTCTGGAAAGATGATTGGAAGAAAAGTCGTTTAGCGTTTAGGCGTTAGTGAAAAGAAAAAGGTTCTGATTGGAGGAACGGTCGAAGCGTATTGTTTATAAAGGGTTGGTTTTGTTGGCTTCGATCGGCTACGCGTGAGCCGTGAGAATTGATTTGGTCATTGCTTTAGAATCAATGCGCGTCTTTGATTCGAGTAATGAGGTGTTCATTGATTATTTATGTCTAGTATTATTTATATTGAGTTGAAGACTGTCGCTGAGATTTTCTGGGAAAAGGATTGTGGGATTTCTTGGTGACTGTAGTGAGACCTTTTCAAGTGGTCTCTATGTCTCGATGTGATTGTAGAGTTGGATGCTATTCAGGCGCCACGTGTTTTTTATACGCTGCGCTTTGGGTATATAGAAGAGTTATATATGAGGACCGTTTACAATACGGTTCGTTGACATGAGTTGTCCATATTTGGCTACGCTATGTATTAATGTTGGGGAATATTGAGGAATATATAATGTTAGTTGGAATTTATATATTCCGTTATATAGTTAAAATTATAGTTAAAAATAATAGATTATCGGCAAAAGATGACTTGTGTGAATTTACCAACTGAGGGTACGAGATTTGCAAGATTGTGAAAAGTAAAAATTTATGGGGGTCTAGCGTGAAGGCTAGGACGTAACACGTCGTCCAAGGCCCCCGTGCCCTGTCCCTCATTCGGCCTCTCCTGCACTTCTCCGGTCTCCGAAGAATATCCCTTGAAGATTTTCATCTGGTCAGCTGATGACGTCGTAATTCGTGGACCTTCTCCATCAGTTTGTCGAATCATTTCGTAGCGATTGTTGCCTTTTGTTCGAGTCACCTTATACGGACCCAAGAAATTGTCCCTTAATTTTGACCCAGGACCAAATTGTGTCCGTTTTATCGCGACTAAATCGTCGACTTCGTATTTCGTCGCTGGCTTGCAGTTTCGATCGTGTGTCCGCTTATTTTCCTTCTGGATTTTTGCGATGTTCTCCTTCGCGATGGCTCGCAGTATTTCTCGTTCTTCATCGAAGTGTTGGACCGCCTCTTGTTCGATTAGGGTGAGTATTTCCACGTCGTCTTTCTTTCTCATCTTTACTCCAAAAAGAACCTCGAATGGCCTCAGGCCCACACTTCGTTGATACGTGCTGTTGATGGAGCACTGCACCTCATCGACGTATCGATACCATCGATCTGGGTTCTCGTTAGATAACTTTGTTAAAATTGGAATGATTATTCGATTGATCCGCTCGACTTGTCCGTTGCCTCGTGGAACTCCAGTAGTGATGAGCACGTGTTCGATGTTTTCGTCGGTACAAAATTCTCTGAAAGACCCGGACGTGAATGCTGTTCCTCGATCACTTATAATTCGCGATGGATTGCCAAAAATCTTTTATTGGCTCTTCAGTCGATCCAGCACCTCGCACGTCTTCGTTGTTTTAGTCGGATAAATCCAAACAAACTTGGACAATCCGTCAACAGCTACCAGTAAGTACTTGTACATCTTCGACGTCGCTGTCATGGGTCCAAGATGGTCGATGTGGTAAGTTGCAAGTGGAGTATCGCCCTTCGGTATTGGTTGCAACTCTCCTTCCTTCTTTCCTCGTTTCGACTCGGCCAATACGCATCGTACGCAGCAACTAATATATTTTTCGAGTTTCTCTTCCAAGTTCGGGATATAATACTCGGCTTTGATCTCCTCGAGCATTTTTTTGACGCCGAAATGTCCATTGTCGTGCACCTTGCGTATCACCTCGTGGTGCATACTTGTAGGCAACACGACGACGTTCTTTTCGTTGACTCGCTTCATGAGGACTCCGTTTTCACACGAATTATAATCTTCGTACGGCTCCGTTTCCAACACTTTCTTGATGATTCGTAATCTCTCTTCGGCATCTTGTTCTCTCTTGATCACGGGCGTAATACGGTCTTCGACCATCATCACCGGATATCGGCTGAATGCATCAACGTGTTTCAGGCGAGTTCCGGCGCGGTGTTCGACCTTGAACTCGAACTCTTCCATCATCAACGCCCATCGTGCAACTTTCGGTGAAATGTCAATTTTGCTCAGTGACCTTTGGAGCACCGAACAATCAGTCACAAGCGTAAACTTTATTCCCAGCAAATATACTCGGAATTTTTTCACGGCATGGATTACATTTTTCGGGGTCAGTCTAGATTCTGCCAGGGATCCCAACCTCCCAATCGGGATCTAATATGGTATCCAGGTTCGATTCCAATGCCACTTGTAACGCTGGTAAACTGGATCCTGACCGGGATTCAAGCTGGGGTTCTGGCGGGGATCCCGATTTGCATCCGTTCAACGTCCTGATGTGCATCCATTAGGGATCCGGATTTATGACATTAGGAATCAAAATGGATCCACATCTGGACGCGTGAAGGAATCTATACAGATTTCGTTTTCTTTTGGGGAGATATTTTTTACAGGGATCGCGAACAAATGCAAGCCGATTTCAATATATTAATAATTATTTTTAAAATATTTTTTATTTTATGGATTTTAACTTCATTAATTATAAAATGAAAATTGAACGTAAGATAGAATTGAGATTGGTTTATTTTTGTTGAGTCCATCCTTTCCGACCATCCGAATCTTTTGCATTCGAAATCGCTGATCCAAGCGATTTGAAAACAATCTCTTCGTTGACTGGTGTTCCATCGGGAAGTGTATGGAAGTCTGTGAGGGCAGCTGTAACGATATAAAAGATAGTACTTAGATGGTAATAATTACAAAACAAAAACGAAATATTTTTTAGATCATACACTGCCGCTCAAAAGTTTAGATACACTACCCAATATTTCTTGCGGCACTAAAAGTTTAATGACTCTGTCAAAAAAGAAGATTTTCCAATTTTCGAAGCGGCGTTTTAAAGGGGACAAATCAAGCTTCAGTTTGATACGTTTAAATATTTTTTATGATTTTTTTTCGACTCAGTACAGACTTCGGTTTGTGACTGTTTTTAGGCTTTTTTTTGACCATGGCAAATCAGGCGCATCGCTTCAGGATTTTTTTGATTTCTTCTTTAATGATGACAAACTTAAAACTGGATGCAATAGCTCCATCTTTGTTTTTTAGAAAATTTTTTGCGATTTTTTTTCGAAAAGTTATCTGATTTTTTCCCAAAATCAATCAATTTTGAAAAATTCTAAATAACCCGAGAACTATAGGGTTCAAGAGAAAATATTAGGAATGAAAAAAGTTGTGTATTTCGATCCTGAATCGCGTCGAATTTTTTTGAAATTATTCTATGATTTTTTTTTTTTTAAGTATTTTTTTCGAAACTTTGTTTTTTTTAAGGCCGATAAAGTAATGATTTAAGGCACTCACCCCACTCAGATAAGTTTCTCTAACTTATCTAAGTGTGGTGAGTGCGTTGAATCATTACTTTATCGGCCTTAAAAAAAACTATGTTTCGGAAAAAATACTAAAAAAAAAAAAAAAATTCAAAGAATAATTCCAAAAAAATTCGACGCGATTCAGGATCGCAATACACAACTTTTTTCATTTCTGACATTTTCTCTTAAACCCTATAGTTCTCGGGTTATTTCGAATTTTTCAAAATTGATTGATTTTGGGAAAAAATCAGATAACTTTTCGAAAAAAAATCGCAAAAATTTTTCTAAAAAACAAAGATGGAACTATTGCATCCAGTTTTAAGTTTGTCATCATTAAAGAAGAAATCAAAAAAATCCTGAAGCGGTGCGCCTGATTTGCCATGGTCAAAAAAAGCCTAAAAACAGTCACAAACCGAAGTCTGTACTGAGTCGAAAAGAAATCATAAAAAATATTTGAACGTATCAAACTGAAGCTTGATTTGTCGCCTTTAAAACGCCGCTTCGAAAATTGGAAAATCTTCTTTTTTGACAGAGTTATTAAACTTTTACTGCCGCAAGAAATATTGGGTAGTGTATCTAAAGTTTTGAGCGGCAGTGTATACTATTATAATACCCATCAAACAGCTCCCGAAAGTTGTAGTCTTCAAAAGCATCTTCCCTTCCACTTTTTTCTTCGCCGTGAAATTCATTGCCAGTTCTCGACCGAAAAATTTTCGAAGAATGTTAGTCGCACTCTTCACCGTATTATTGTTGCGATCCAGCAATTGTTTTAAGGATTGTTTCTGTGAAACATATGGCATTTAAATACGTAAAACACTTATACGTAATCTGTACTCTGTACAATGAAAGATCAAACAATTTTTTTGCCTTTCTAGTAAATATTAAAACTTCAACAAGAATGAAAAAATTCAAATGAAAATGATATGCACTCAGTGTATACAAAGTAAGGATTATTAAAGCAATACTACAGAGACAGAAACTTAATCTTTTAGGAAATCGCTTTATGTTTTTGGAATTTTTTCTCAAATCTAGTCTGATTTATTTTCGGGAATGTATTCTAGAATTGAAATTTAAAATATTTACCAGATCTCGATGCATTTCGGCATCCTCACTGTGGTGTCTCGTCAAGATAAATAATTATACACACTAGGGTGCTTTTTTTTTGGCGACATTTTTTTTTTCACTCCCATCTCGCATTTTTGTGGGGAATACCTTAAAGAAAATTCCCTGAAAATTTGAGCCCTTAATATTAATTTTAAGTACTCGCCCAAGGCGTCCAATGATTTCCCCTTTAAAATACACATAAAGTTCGATTTTTCTTCTTAAAAGTTCTACAGATCAGAGGCATTTAAAGGTACGATCTTGGTCGACGAACCGATTTATTCATAATTGAATGCTCTACAAAAGTGTCCATTGTGACGTGATTGTAACTCGAACTGGCGAGGTCGTACGGGTCACTAAACCCAATTTTTTCATGAAATTCTCGTTTTTTTACCTCTATCTCGTAAATGACAAGAGCTACAGAAAAAATCAGAATGACAAACTTGGAGGAAATTCAATTTTCTACAAAAAAAGTATTGAAGCACCTGTAACGAGCCGTAGTCGCCGTCCCTGTTCAAAGAAGGCGCGCGACTATAATCTGAGAATCACGTGTCTTCCCCCAAAAATGATTAAATCCGCGCATGACATCGATTATTACCCGAAATGGGACGCGATCTCGTTGCCTCGATCTCTTTCGTTCCGGGGTCTCCAACGAGCTCGCATCGCCTCTCCTGTATCGTCCGTCATCAAAGGATTTTGGAGAATCGGCAAACGTGGACCGGCCATCCCGAAATCATCTTTTCTATCATCATCTCAAGGAACCCCGGAACATAGGAAAGAGCCAACGAGGGAGACACGAAACAAACCAGATAAGAAATTTCTTTAAATTATATAGACGTTATTCGCGATAATTAATTTGTAAATTTGACCACAAATGTAATCATGTGTGTATGTGTGTGCGTGTGAATGCGTGAATGTGAATGTTAACGAGCCAAGATCCCAGAATCAATAACACATCAAATCATTATTGGAAAATTCGCCCTTTTTATTTCTATATAAAATAAAATATTATTACACACCAAATCGCTAACATCGATGTTTCTTGAGATATTGGGCTTTTAAGTTGAGGTAGTGTGGAATTTTCATGGATTATTGAGCTAAACTGTATAAGTTGTTAATTTATTATTCTTTATTGTCATTTAAATTATCAAATATTTATTCGTCAAGTTGCAAATGATTGGAAAGTTGAATAATTGAACGTTTTGAAACTGAAATTCGAGCAAAAAACACATTTTCAAAGTGCTTAAAATTATTTTTTTCACTTTTCACGAATTTTTCAATTGATTTTCTCCCGATTCTTCTAATTTACTTACCAGTAATTGAATACCTATGAATTTCTACTTGAAAATATGTTGTAAATTTACAAAATTTTCAACTAGAAATTTACAAATTTTACAAAATTTTTGTAAATTTACAACATATTTGTAACTAGAAATGTATAGGTATTCAATTACTGGTAAGTAAATTAGAATAATCAGGGGAAAATCAATCGAAAAATTCGTGAAAAGTAAAAAAAACAATTTTGGGCACTTTGAAAATGTGTTTTTTTCTTCAATTCCAGTTTCAAAACGTTCAGTTATTCAACTTTTCAATCATTTGAAACTTAACAAATAAATATTTGATGATTTGAATGGCAATAAAGAATCATAAATTAACAACTTATACAATTTAGCTCAATAATCCGCGAAAATTCCATACTACCTCAACTTAAAAGCCCAATATCTCAAGAAATATCAATGTTAGCGATTTAGTGCTTTAATACTTTTTTGTAGAAAATTGAATTTCCTCCAAGTTTGTCATTGTTATTTTTTCTGTAGCTCTTGTCATTTACGAGATAGAGGTAAAAAAACGAGAATTTCATGAAAAAATTGGGTTTAGTGACCCGTACGACCTCGCCAGTTCGAGTTACAATTACGTCACAATGGACACTTTTGTAGAGCATTCAATTATGAATAAATCGGTTCGTCGACCAAGATCGTACTTTTAAATTCCTCTGATCTGTAGAACTTTTGAGAAGAAAAATCGCACTTTACGTGTATTTTAAAGGGGAAATCATTGGACGCCTTGGGCGAGTACTTAAAATTAATATTAAGGGCTCAAATTTTCAGGGAATTTTCTTTAAGGTATTCCCTATAAAAATGCGAGATGGGAGTGAAAAAAAAAATGTCGCCAAAAAAAAAGCACCCTAATACACACGTTTTTACTGATGTAGAGGACATTTATTATTTCGGAGTAACGCGTGTTGCGCGTGGTTTGGCGGCTTGGAACGGACTGGCGTTCACGCGGACAATTACATGATTTCTCATAATTAATGTGAGCATAGATCGATGGCAGCACCTAACGGTCGCTAGATATCTTACACTCACGAAGCTTATCGTCGAATGCCTCAAATGACTGTGGATCAGCCAATGGCAAGTGTAGATTAAATTTATTTTTCCACATGATCAACCGTGCGGTTTTCAGAAACAACAAAGTTTCGATCGACAGCTAGCGCATCGCGTAACGCATTAATAGCATCTGTGTTGGCCTGCAGATCGATTCTGATGCCTGTGAGGATTTTCAGCAGGAACTGGGTGTCTGAAAAAAGTGTATATTTATTTCACAACTTATGAGGAATATCTGCTACTACATATAAGAAATATACTTTATGTATTTATTGATCATGGATATGTGCATTAGGGTGGCTCAAAAAAAATCAACAATTTTCAATCTTCGAGCATAGTTGATAGAAAGTTGGAGTATCATAAAGGAAAAAACCTCGTGAAAGGGGGAGGCCGTAGGCGAATATTTAGAGGTTGCGCAAGTGACTATTATCATTTTTTAGCGATTAGAGGCGAAAAACGACGATTTTCTTCGATCGCGAAAAAAATGAATCTAATTTGATTCTTAATTCAGGAGGAATGGAGGGCCCGATCGTTCAGAACAAAAATTTAAAACTTAGTTGTTTGTCAAATTCCATTTTTATTCGTAAAACATAATGAATCTACTCCATTTTACGAGCATCGCTGAAAAATATGACAACAACACGTTTTCTTCGAGGAAGCGCTCGACGGTAACATTGTGTTACGCGGATGATCGGCTTGAGATCGTACAGTGAGAGAATGTTTGACTCAATACCATAAATGAATATCTGAATAAAATAACTTTGCAAAAGTAAAAAAAAAGAACGCCAAGGATCAAAAAAGGATTGAAATCATTTTGTTTTAAGCCAAGAAAAATAAACCGGCGACAACAAAAACTTGGGGTGCTTGGTTAAGAAAATAAGCCCGGGAAGATTAAACAAATGCTTATTTTCTCAACCAAGCACCCCAAGTTTTTGTCGTCGCCGGTTTATTTTTCTTGGCTTAAAAAAAATGATTTCAATCCTTTTTTAATACTTGGCGTTCTTTTTTTTTACTTTTGCAAAGTTATTTTATTCAGATTTCTTTTCGTTTTGGAATAACATTTTTTTTTTTCAAACATTACAATAATAACAAAAACGGCAAGGAACAGCGCGGGCCGCGGAAGCGGTAGAGGGAGAGAGACAGCGCTATAGGCGCGCCGGCGGTAGAGGGAAAGAGAGGCCCGATATATCTGTCTCTCTCGCTCAGTGGCGCGCGAAGAGTGGGGATACCGCGTTCAGCGGAGCGGGTGATGTCACAGGCCGAAAATGTCCACCAGTCTCGCAAAGGGCGTATGTATAAGCGCTTGCACGGACAACTTACGCCTTTCTGACTCCAAGAAAAAGAAAGGATCCCAAACCTCGCGTCCAAATCTTCAATGTTAGATTTCTCTGGATTGGCTCAATAGATTTTGTTCTACCAAGGACCATTCGAAAGATAAAAAATCATAGAAAATTCAAATCTAATATGAGATTTTTTCCTCAACCCGTTTTCCTGTGAGAACGATTTAAAGTTGCTGTGACGTCATAAAACGCCTATTTTACTGTATATAAGAGTACGGCTGCCTCGCGCGGTACGCTTTTCTATTAATACTTGGCGTCGAGCCACTGCCGCGTCTCTTGATGAAATGTAATTGTCTTCGATGCATATTTTTAAGAATTATTCACGTGAAAACTCAAACCTATGAAAGTCGTACCTATTTCATCCACGTTCTCATTTCGTTCATCAGAATTCGATTTGCTTTTTTGAACAATATCGGCTACTAACTCGCGCCGATTGGTTCGTTGGTCGTGTAAAAATTCTTCCTGACGTTCGGCCACATCCTTAAGCGAATTCTCATCTGCCGCGTTGAAAAATTCATCCAAGTTCTTAGAAAAAATTGTCTACTTCAATTTCTGCGTATCGGAGTTTTGTAGCAATGCACTTTTTTTTAGTAGTTGCCACTGCATACGCATTGTTTCTAACCTCACGACGTTGTTATGGGGCAATGAGGTTTTTATTCCACACTCGCTTCAAATACTGTTCACTGCGTTGATAACTTTTCGTGCACTCTGTTTTTTGTTAGCTTCAAAGTTATGTGGTGGTAAAGAAAGGAACTTAGTACCTGTCAATTGATCGGCAGTTTACTCCGCTCGAGGCACTGAATCGCACAGCTAATTAATTAAATATGTCGAACTTCATTCTGATTCGCCATCATGACGGTCATACAGACGGTCCTCGAGGACAACATTGTATCATGTCAACGAACTAAAGCTTCTCATTAACAAAGCGCCTGGGGCTATTTCTCTCTGCGTGCGTGTGATACAATGTTATCGTTGAGTGCTTCCTCGAAGAAAACGTGTTGTTGTCATATTTTTCAGCGATGCTCGTAAAATGGAGTACATTCATTGTGTTGTACGAATAAAAATGGAATTTAAAAAAAATTAAGTTCCAAATTTTTTTTCTGAATGATTAGTCCCTTTATTCCTCCTGAATTAAGAATCAAATTAGATTTATTTCTTTCACGATCAAAGAAAATCGTCGTTTTTCGCCTCTAATCGCAAAAAATGATAAAAAGTCACTTGCGCAACCCCTAAATATTCGTCTACGGCCTCCCCCTTTCACGAGGTTTTTTCCTTTATGATACTCCAACTTTCTATCAACTATGCTCGGAGATTTAAAATTTTTGATTTTTTTTAGCCACTCTAATGTGCATGTGCCAACGAACCCGACGATAAATCTTTCTCAGACGTTTGCTCTTTTCGAAATTCTGTTTTTTTTTCGTGCTGTCAACACGATGCGGTAATTGCGTACCGGAATCCGTCGCTTGTTTTTCTGGCTGCTGGACACCAATGCTGACAAATCTTTCTCAGACGTTTGCCTTTTTTGAACTTCTGTTTGTTTTGCGCTGTCAATGAAATGCGAGGATTTCGTACCAGAGTTGATACCAGTCGAATTCTTTTTCTGGCTGTTGTACCCCAATGCTGATCAAGAGACTCGGCAGAGTCTCGGGACAAGTACATTTGACAGCGTCGTCTGCTGGCCCGAGACTCACCCGAGTATATTATCTCTAAGAAAAGCGATTTCGCCGGTGGGGGTAGACACTTTCTTGAATTACGAAGCTCACGGGTAATTTCATGATCTGAAATTTGAACTGGAGACTAATTACGTTATCCCCCATCGATTGAGCTGTAAGACAATTCCCTTGTCTTCTCGGGGCAGGGAACTACGTCGCCAATAATAGGTACGGCGGTTGATGCTTGTAGTAACTGGAAATATATTTACATTATGTACACATGGTTGGAACAATTGCACTAATTGTGATACAGGGTTGTACATCGGTTTTCGTCCTGACAAAGTTCAAACTCTTTAATTGCATCCAATCCTAACAAAATGTCGTCCTGGAAAGAGTCGCTTTTGACAATATAAAAACATATTGTATTTGAAGTGTTGAAAATGTTTGTCTTTAGATTTATTGCGCCTAATGTCTTCGTAGTGCCTGCAAAAGTGTTTAGTTTATTTACCCCACTTATTTTTTTGTTTTATTTTAATTTCACAACTGTATCATAATTTATTATTGATACATTTGCCCCCGAGTCATATACGGCGACGACTGGGGTATCCTCGATGCCTATTTTTAGTCTGATAAGTGGGGTCGTGCTCCGTTTTTTGACTCGTCCGAAAACGCTACGCTTTCTTGGATGTTCGTGTTATTTATTATCTTTATTTTATCGTTTTTTGTTTTCTCTCTATCCGAGAGTTTTACCCTGCATACTTCTTCTGCGTGATGCCTGTTTGGGAACCCTTTTTTACTGCAGTGTGAGCATGGTTTTTTTTCTGGTTTGTTTTCCTCTGGGGATTTTGTTTTAATTACTTTTTTTTTTTTTTCTATGAGACCTTCTGACTGATTTATGAGTGACATTGAGTGATCAATTGTGTCTAACTCTTTTCTGTTTATGTGTGATTGGATTTTCGCTGGTAAACCCAAAACAATTAGATTCATTTGAGTATTTTCTAATATTTTTGAATCCGTGTCTAAAAGCAGATTTCTCTTTTTTAGCGCGTACTCTAGAAGCGACCCGTTTAAATAGCGGAACTCATACGCATACTTTATTTCTGGCCACCCTATCACAGCAAAGGTATCTAGAAAGGAATTTTTCCAATGCTTCCATGGCCGTGTGATCTTATTTATCTTTAGAAAACTCTGGAACCAGTCAAGGGCTGGACCCTCCAAAAAAAATCTTAACGTCTCTGCGTAATTTTCTTCTTTATATTTTAAACGAGTGCACTCGCTCACGAAAAGTTCTATAAACATATCCGCGTTCTGGTTTTTTCCAGAATATTTATCCAGAATCATGTTTTTTTCTCGCGACGTTATCTTGTCATGCGAAGGATTTTCAAGGTTTTGGGTGGGGGTGGGCCTGGAGTCAACATATGCCTGACACTCATCCAAATAAATACCGTTGTAACATACGTTTCCCTCTCCGCCCATGTATTGACCTTCAAGTTCGTCGTCTAGCCTAATCCACACCTTTCGGAACTTTCCACGTGTTTTTAGGCTCTTGACGACATTTTTCCCTATCGTCGTTTCGAAAAGTTTTGCGTGATTCTCTCTCGTTGCCAGGTGTTGCGAGAACTCGTATGTCGTGTCCGCACCTTCCAACTGAATCGTACGCACTCTCACTACGGTGGATTTTGCGTCTAATGCCTCCGAGACAAAGCAGAATTTTGCTCGAACGGCAGCCATTTTGTGTTATTGATTTGTAAGACAATTCCCTTGTCTTCTCGGGACGGGGAACTACGTCGCCAATAATAGGTACTGCGGTTGATGCTTGTAATAACTGGAAATATATTTACATTATGTACACATAGTTGGAACAGTGGCACTAATTGTGATACAGAGTTGTACATCGGTTTACCTGAATCAACAACAAGTACAGCTTGACTTAATTATAATGATTAAGATAACTTTATCAAACTCTCTAGTGGCAAGCGCCATGGGTCTCTGACGTCGATCGACGTGCTTACTGCTCGACTCGTGCAGTTTCGACTGACCGGCTCAGCGACCGCGTGCCTCGGCTTTGGTATGCGCGTTTAGCTGGCGCCCTCTGACGTGTCGCGCTATAATTTGGGCTAGTCCCAAACTTACAGAGCCATTAATCAACCCGATTGATGCCGTAATTGCTGAGAATAAACTTTGCACGGGCAAAATTATGCGCTGATCGAAGTGTGCGTGCGTGTATGTATACGACACAGAGAAAGGGCTCAATGTTCCTATCGTGTTTCCGATTGGTCGTGACTGACGACATATCCAGCTGTTCCCATTCGAAGAAAATCTGTTGGTTGCCAGTTCACGAATACATCTTCATACATGTGTCGTTCAATTTCGCGGTGATAAATATAGAAACATTCGAAAGTCAGTTTGTCAAAATTAGAAAATCATAATCTCAAATTGTGCTAGCAATCGTGTATATTTCGACGGCCCATATTGACGCGAATGTGTGAGAGATAGCTGGAACGGGTTGACATTTTTTGCTGACTTTGTGATGAATAATGTGCTAAAAGCTCTGACGGCTCGCCATAACCTCACTAATGCTAATTTGCAGCTGGCATTAACGACATGCTCTAGTGACAGGGGAATATGCTTCAGGAATGAATATGCTTCACAACCATTGCCCTATTCCTAAGCCTACAATTTTATTCATTTACAGCATATCTAAACAGCTGGCATATTAGATTGATTGCAGAGCGACAATAACTCTCAGCGACATAAAAATCTTGTCACTGAGCCACATGAGATTATTATCGCTGCCAGCTATCCGGAAGCTCCAGATATTATGCTCAGTGGTATAAAAATCTTGTCGCTGAGTCACATGAAAATCTTGTCGCTGCGAGTTATCCGTATTGAATATTGTTGTTGGAATCAGGAAAAAATGGATTCGGCCAGGTTAGAATAAAATTACTTGAGTACGCGTTATTTAATTTTGTTTAACACGTTTCGCAGCTTATGACTTTATTTTTAATACAACAAAAACCCTCATCCGTCCGTCTCGGAGGTTCTTAGAAGAAGAAGGGATCGATGATCATGGGCTTTCGCTTCGCACGGGCGCCCCTCTTGCTGGCAGTCGAGCTCAGCCAATCCGTTCCTTTTTCCCTTTCTCGCCGAGCTTCTCGCTACCAGCGACACACTCGGAGAATCCTTTTTCAAACTTGAACTCAACACTTCCGCCGTTTGAATAGGATTCACTCCTCCTTCTTTGACCGATGCTTTCCCTAAGCATGTTGAACCGGTCCCTTGGGAGTGGTTTCGTGAATAAATCCGCTTTTTGATTCTCCGTTTCAAGATATTCAATTTTCAATATTTCCTCTTACACTTTTTCTCGTACAAAGTGAAAACGGACATCAATGTGTTTTGTCCGTTTGTGAAATTCGGGATTCTTCACGAGCCGAATCGCACTCTGGTTATCCACGAAGATCACCGTCGCACCTTCACACGGACACTCGATTTCTTCCAGAAGTCCTCGTAGCCAGATCGCTTCTCGCGACGTGATTGATGCAGCCGCATACTCTGCTTCTGTCGTACTCAATGTGACAATCGGTTGTCTCTGACTTGCTCAGGTCACCGGGCCTCCGGCCATCTCGAAAAGATATCCCGTCGTTGATCTCCTCGTTTCGATGTCCCCCGCGAAATCCGCATCCGCGTAGCCAACGAGCGTCGTTTCCCACGATTCGCTTCCGCCTCTTCGATACTCGATGCCGTAATCCGTTGTTCCCGATACGTAGGAAATTATTCTTTTTACAGCACGCCAGTGACTTTCAGTGTGTCGATTTAGAAATTTACTGACTTGCGCGACCGCGTACGCTATATCAGGTCTCGACACCACCGTTAAGAACATCAAGGAGCCGACTGTCTCCCTGTAAGGCACTCTTGAGGTTTCTTCTTCTTCTCTCGCCGGAATGAGCGTGACATTCGCATCGCTAGGAGTACACAGGAACTTCGCATTCCCCATTTTTTATTTTTTTCACAATTTTCTTTGCATACTCTCTTTGGTGAATAAAGATCGAACTTCTCGTTCGATCTCTTTCGATTTGTAGTCCCACGAAGAGACTCGCATCTCCAAGAGTAATTCTGAATTTCTTGTTGAAATAATTCAACACGGTTTCGATAGTTTCTGCATTCTCTGCTGCTACAAGACCGTCGTCGACGAACAGGGCCAAATATACCAATTTCTCATTGACCTGTCCCACAGAAATGCACCGATCTGCATTCGTTTCGTGGAATTAAAACCGATTGAGGAAGGCTGAAAATTCTTGATTCCAACACCTCGGCGGTTGTTTCAGACCGTAAAGTGATTTCTCCAGCAAGCACACCGTGTGCGCTCTGGATTCTTCCTCATCGAACAATCCCTCTGGTAATTCCATATAGATCCCGACGTCCAGCTTTCCGTACAGGAATGCTGTTTGTATGTCGAACTGGGCCAGTTCGAGATCCTTCGCTGCGACGATTGACAGAAGTATTCTTATTGAGTCGTATCTCACGACTGCCGCAAAAGTTTCATTGAAATCGATTCCTTTCTTTTGCATGAAGCCTCTTGTGCAGAGTCGCGCCTTGAACCGACATCCTTCGCCAGTTTTATTCCTTGTGATTCGAAAGACCCATTTTGAGTCTATTGTCTTCATTCCTTCTTGACGTTTGACTAGAGTCCACGTTCGATTCTCTCGATGTGACTCAAGTTCGGACTGGATTGCTGGCCTCCACTTCTCGCGATGCTCGTCCTCCAGTGCCTCTTTATACGTCTCAGGAATGTTGAATTCCGCGATATTCGTTTCGAATCTTATCGGTTTTCGTATTAAATTCCGATCCCTCAGCTGTCTCTCGCCGCCGTCGACATTTTGTACACGATCTTCTCGATTGTGTTGTCCATCTCGTTCTGGAGGCTCTTCTGCCTCGACGAATATCTCATCGTCCTCGTCTTCCGACTCTGCCTCTTGATCGGCATGAGCGTCTTCTTTTTTCGGTAGAACGATTTCATCGTCGCTTGTATCTCCCGCTCCTAATTCGATCGTTGGCCCGATTGATTCGCGAAACGTCACGTCTCGTGAAATATGTATTTTTCTCTTCTCCGGATCGTACAAACGATAATTGGTCGAGTTGGAGTCGTATCCGACCAAAATCATCTTCTTTGCTCTCGCGTCCAGTTTCGTCGTGAGCTGTTTTGGCACGTTCACAAACGCTTCCGATCCGAATATTCTTAAATGGTCTAAAGTCGGTTTCACATCGACCCATAGCTCGTAGGGCGTCGCTCCTCTCTTTGCACTCGAAGCCCCTGCCCTGTTCGCCAGGTACACCACTGTTGCGCGCGCTTCCGCCCAAAGAAACTTGGGTAATTCTTTCGCCAAGAGCATTGTCCTCGCGCTCTCGATAAGCGTCCGATTCTCTCGTTCCGCTCGTCCGTTCTGCTCCGGGGTATATGGAGCCGTGAATTCTCGTTGAATTCCTCTTGAATTCGCATAATCGTCCATTCTCTGATTTTTGAATTCTCGACCATTGTCCGAGCGCAGTACTCGCATTACGCGCCCGAATTTATTTTCTACGAGTTTATCGAAGATCTTAAATTTATCGAACACATCGCTCTTGTGTTTCAAAAAATAGACAAAGCGGAAACTCGTCGCATCGTCCTTGAAGAGGAGTAAAAATCGCGCACCTCCGATCGATTCAACGGGCATAGGCCCGCACACGTCCGGTGAATGACCTCGCCCGGAACTGTCGCTGCGCGCACACGTTTTTTCTCAAAACTTTGTCTATGGGATTTCCTCAGTTGACACGAGTCACAAAAGTCTTCACCGTCGTTCACACGATTTACTCCGTTCACGAAATTGTTTTTCACAAGATTTCTCATCGCTTTTGCGTTTGCGTGTCCAAGACGTTCGTGCCATACGCGTGAATCTATTTTTACTGTGTTCGCTTCATCACTGACCGTCGCGTTCATTGTTTTGAAAAGCATTCGATATATTTGATTTTCTTGCAAGACACCGTATCCGACTACCAGTCCCTTGTTATTAAAACTCACGATGTCGTTTCGAAAGTAAATACCGATTCCTTTTCTCGCGCACACACCGATTGAAAAAAGATTCTTTGTTATCTCGGGTATGTATAGAACGTCTTCGATGCTTGATTGCATCCACGCGCCGCGAACAAATTTCCGAATTGCGACCGTTCCCTCTCCCACGACCGCGCACTCCTTGTCGTCGCCAAGTGTCACTGTACCTCCGTGACGTAACTCGCGATAGTCTTTCAGCCATTCTCTACGGAAGGTAATATGTCGAGAAGACCCGCTGTCGGTAAGCCAGACATCTCGTCTGTCGGCCCGCTGCATCTCGTTCACTATCTCGACCGGTAATTCGCGCTTCACGCTTTTATCGACTGTCGGTTTCACCGCACTTGCCGAGCTCTTGACTACAAACGCGCACTCGCAGTTATCACTCGCGCCGTTGTCTCTTTCTTTTTTTTATTTCGACAATCACGAGCGAAATGACTTTATCCCTGACATCGATAATACTGTACTTTGTTTTTATGAAATTTCTTCTTGTTATCTCTCACTTCTCGTGGTTTTTCACTTCGCGTGAACTCTTTTTATCTCCCCGGTTCGCGTGTCACCGAGAAAGCACCGGACTTCTCGTCCATCGAGGTCAACCGAGCTTCTTCCCGAATGAGTCTTTCCTCGAGATTCTCGATTGTTTGTGCATTTTCCGGTATATTGTCCCACACGGTTTGAAAGTTTGCATATTTAGTCGATAGGCTCCTGAGTATTTTCGCCACCACGGACGTGTCATCGAGCACGCCGCCGACGTCCCGATACCGCGCAGCATGATTGCGCATCGCGGCTACATGTTGCACGATCGAACTGTTTTGTTCCATTTCATAATCATGAAATCGTCTCGACAACGCTAATTTATTTGATGCCGTTTCCTGTTCGTGCAGTCTTGTTAGACTCGCCCACATCTCGTGGGCTGTTGTGCACGTTAGTAACGATTTTCACTGTTCCGTTGCTAATGCCGATGATAAAAGGAACATTGCTTTAGCGTTGTCCGTTTCCCACGTTTCGATCAGCGCTGCGCCTTCTTCCGGCCTCGTGCTCGTCCCATCGACTATTTTCCACATGCGCTGTGCCACAAATAATGCTCGCATTTCAAATTTCCATCCGTGGAAATCTGACCCGTAAATTTCGTTTAATTTTTCATGGGGATTGCTTCTGCCATTATGGATTACGATTCCACACCACCGCGCGCGATTCTCTCTTGCGAACACGATGTCCAATGTGGCCGTTTCCGTTTATGCTTCCGTGCTTCGCGCACCACGTTTCTCACGCACTATGATTTTTCTCTCTTTTCCCGCGTTTCTCACGCACTGCGATTTTGTTTTACCGCGCTTCTCACGCATTGCGATTTTTCTTTTATCGCGCTTCTCGCGCACTACGACTTTTGTTTTTACCGCGCTTCTCACGCACTACGATTTTTGATTTTTACCGCGTGTACCGGCACTTCTCGCGCCACGAGGCTTCTCGCCTTTTTCTTATCACGCTGTAATTTTATTCCACACTGACTCCATTTTTCCTTTTTCGCGGGACTGGGCCCATAACCTATTGAATATTGTTGTTGGAATGAGAAAAAAATAGATTCGGCCAGGTTAGAATAAAATTACTTGAGTGTACGTTATTTAATTTTGTTTAACACGTTTCGCAGCTTATGACTTCATTTTTAATACAACAAAAACTCTCATCCGTCCGTCTCGGAGGTTCTTAGAAGAAGAAGGGATCGATCATCATGGGCTTTCGCTTCGCACGAGCGCCCCTCTTGCTGGCAGTCGAGCTCAGCCAATACGTTCCTTTTTCCCTTTCTCGCCGAGGTTCTCGCTACCAGCGACGCACTCGGAGAATCCTTTTTCAAACTTGAACTCAACAATCCGGTAGCTTTGGATATCTCTCAGCGACAAGTTTTTCTCCGAAAGGAACCAATTATTGTAGAGCGATATGAATATATATATTAGGGTGTGCCAAAAAAAATAATTTTTTATATTTTTCTAAGGAACACGTTTCTTCCGTTCCAGCATCATGAAATACAAAAGCCATCCAAATTTCAGCCTTTTAAAAAAATATTTAGACGTGCCTCATCGCACTTTTCTATTCTCCATAAGAATAACCCAGGCAGCACGTCACATGCGACTTTCGCAATTTGTAACTCGCAAACGGGTCGATTTTTTGATTTTCTTAAGACGGTTTTTTGTAGGAAATTGAATGCTCTACAAAAAATTTGTCTTGCTATTTTGTACTAAATCTACTTATTCGAAAGTTATTGATTGTTAAAAACCAATAATGAGTAGATTTGCAAAAAAAAACTCCAGTTTTATCTCGAAATTACCTGAAAAACTTGAAAAAAAGAGCGTTCAGACGAACATCACTTTCGAAGGACCTACAGGAATAGGGAACAGTACCTCATGGGATGGGGTCGAGCTATTATAGGGTCAACAATCAAATATAATTCGTGAAATATGAAAAAAAAGATCTTTATTTAAGATTTTTTTTGAAACAATTAGAGAAAGGTTGACGATGCTCCTGTACAACTCTCAATAGATATTGCAGTTGTTCCTTATCATTCGTTAAACAGTTACTGTAAAAAAATCTGAGCCAAGTACATTTACGCCTGCGAAATGGTTGTTCCTGTTAAAAAAACTGAAAAAAAATTTGTTAAGCAAACCTAAGAAATTTGAGGACAATTCAAATGTACTTGGCTCAGATTTTTTCACAGTAACTGTTTAACGAAGGGTGAGGGAGAACTGCAATATCTATTGAGAGTTGTACAGGAGCATCGTTAACGTTTCCCCAATTGTTCAAAAAAAAATTTTGAATAAACATCTTTTTTTTTATATTTCACGAATTATTGTTGACCCTCATATGGCTCGATCCCATCCCATGAGGTACTGTTCCTGTTCCTGTAGGTCCTTCGAAAGTGATGTTCGTTCGAACGCTCTCTTTTTTCAAGTTTTTCAGGTAGTTTCGAGAGAAAACTGGAGTTTTTTTTGCAAATCTACTCATTATTGATTTTTAACAATCAATAACTTGCGAAAGAGTAGATTTAGGACAAAATAGCAAGACACATTTTTTGTAGAGCCTTCAATTTCCTACAAAAAACCGTCTTGAGAAAATCCAAAAATCGACCCGTTTGCGAGTTGCAAATTGCGAAAGTCGTATGTGACGTGCTTCCTGGGTTATTCTTATGGAGAATAGAAAAGTGCGATGAGGCACGTCTAAATATTTTTTTAAACGGCTCAAATTTGGATGGCTTTTGTATTTCATGATGCTAGAACGGAAGAAACGTGTTCCTTGATAAAAAAAAAAATGATTTTTTTTGGCACACCCTAATATACACTCCCGCTCAAAAGTATGGGTTCACTTGGCGAAATTTCCAGCTTCGGTATAAGTTCCATATCTTGGTGGGAAAAGGTCGTAAGAGAATTTAATGAGCACCGTTTTGAAGGGGACAGTTTTAGCTTTACGTTGCCATTTTTTATAATTTTTTACCATTTTTTTTATAGTCCCCTCGCCCTTTTGAACTTGGCAGTTTTTTGATGTTTTTTTGCGCTCTGGAAATGGACTATCTGGCTGTTAGAAAATTTTCCTTGCAATTTTATCCATCGCAGTTTCAAAAAGGATATTAAACACTGCATTTTCGTTTTTGAAAAAGTATCGTGCGATTTTTTTTACCAAAAATATTCTCATTTTTGACAAAAATTGATCATTTTATTCAATTCGGCGTAACTTGAAAACGGCGGGTGATCGAAGAAAAAAGGAAGAGGGTGAAAAGTTGCAATAGATCATGATGGACCTTGTAGATTTATTTCAGAATTTTTTTCCCACATTTGTTTTTTCATACTCTTGGAGTCGAAATGATTTAAATTTTCTCATGATTTTTCCTTTTTTTTAGACGGCGGAGGCATTCCTTTTATTGGTTTTATAACCATCTTGACGTTATTTGAACTAAAAATTAAATTTCGCACAATTTTTTGTACGTTTTTTTCATCAAAAAAAATTAATTTTTACTTCAAATTACGTTAAGATGGTTATAAAACCAATAAAAGGAAAGCCTCTGCCGTCTAAAAAAAAGGAAAAATCATGAGAAAATTTAAATCATTCCGAATCCAAGAGTATGAAAAAACAAATGTCGGAAAAAAATTCTGAAATAAATCTACAAGGTCCATCATGATCTATTGCAACTTTTCACCCTCTTGCTATTTTCTTCGATCACCCGCCGTTTTCAAGATACGCCGAATTGAATAAAATGATCAATTTTTGTCAAAAATGAGAATATTTTTGGTAAAAAAAATCGCACGATACTTTTTCAAAAACGAAAATGCAGTGTTTAATATCCTCTTTGAAACTGCGATGGATAAAATTGCAAGGAAAATTTTCTAACAGCCAGATAGTCCATTTCCAGAGCGCAAAAAAACTACAAAAAACTGCCAAGTTCAAAAGGGCGTGGGGACTATAAAAAAAATGGTGAAAAATTATAAAAAATGGCAACGTAAAGCTAAAACTGTCCCCTTCAAAACGGTGCTCATTAAATTCTCTTACGACCTTTTCCCACCAAGATATGGAACTTATACCGAAGCTGAAAATTTCGAGAAGTGAACCCATACTTTTGAGCGGGAGTGTATATCTACAGCATAACTAACATCGCCGCTGGCGTTAGATTAATCGCAAAGCGACAATAACTCTCAGCGACATAGAAATCTTGTCGCTGAGCAACATAACAATCTTGTCGCTGAAGCACATGAAAATCTTGTCGCAGCCAGCTATCCGGAAGCTCCAGATAACTCTCAGTAGCATACGAATCTTGTCGCTGAGCCACATGGAAATCTTGTCGCTGCGAGATATCCGGAAGCTCTGGATAACTCTCAGCGACAAGTTGTTGCTCTGGAAGGAACTAAATATTGTGGAGCGATATATATTTGCAAAAATACCATTCTCGAGAACAATTAATGATCCTGGGCTTAAATTCAGCTCCACAGAGTACATTTCTGGGGAAAAAACATAAATTTATTCTCATGATGCCAACTAAATAAAATCTTCGCTCCCAAGTCATGTAAAAATGTCGTTTTTTTCTAAGCTGCGTGGAAATGCAAAAATACCATTCTCGAGAAAAATTAAGATTATGGCACGCGTTTACGTTTCCTTTCAGCTCAGCAAACCATGTGGACGAAAAAAAAAACATGATTCCACCGTCGTCGCTCGGAGAGGAGCGATTTTCGTTTGAAAATTGATGAAAAATTGGCATTTTCGAGCAAAAATCATGGTAATGGGCAAAAAATCATATCTCGGTGGAAAATTAAGATAGAGACATGACTCTGGGCTTGAATTGAGCTCCAGCGAGTATACTTTTAGGGAAAAAATCAGCATTTTATGTTCATGAAGCCAAACAAATAAATTCTTCGCTCCCAAGTGATGTAAAAATGTCGTTTTTTTGTAAGCTGATGGTGAAAAGGCAAAAATACCATTTTCGAGCAAAATCAAGATTATGGCACGCGTTCACGTTTCCTTTCGCTTAACAAATTATGTGGCTTGAAAAAAAATAAAAATGTATACTATTTTCACTCGGAGAAGAGCGATTTTCGTTTGAAAATTGATGGAAAATCGTCATTTTCAAGCAAAAATCATGGTAATGGGCAAAAATTCATATCTCGGTGGAAAATCGAGATAGAGACATGATTCTGGGCTTCAATTGAGCTCCACAGAGTACATTCTGTGGAAAAAATCAGCAATTTATTCCCATAAAGCCAACTAAATAAAATCTTCGGTCCCAAGTCATGTAGAAATGTCGTTTTTTTCTAAGCTGATAGTGAAAATGCAAAAATACCATTCCCAAGAAAAATGAAGATTATGGCACGCATTTACGTTTCCTTCCAGCTCAACAAACCATGTGGACAAAAAACATGATTTCACCGTCGTTGCTCGGAGAAGAGCGATTTTCGTATGAAAATTGATGAAAAATCGTCCTTTCGAGCAAAAATCATGGAAATGGGCCAAAAATCATATTTCGGTGAAAAATTGAGATAGAGATATGATTCCTGACTTAAAATGAGCTCCAGATTGGAAATGCAAACAAAATAAAGAATTAAAGAAAAAAAAAAACAAAAAAAATTCAAGAAGATTGAGAAAAATGCAAGAAATGCGAAATGGTAGAAAAAAGTTAATGTTATTCGCTCAGCATAAAAAATTCTGATATCTATGAAAGGACAAGTATTCCCTGTCTGAAAATCATGTTGATGATTGAAAATCAATTAACGAGCAAAAAGAAAATCTTCCAAAAAGACACGTCTCAAAAAAGGAACCCCTAAATACAAAATGGCGAATCGACAGAAAAACTTCATACAAAAATACAAAACTAAAGTTTGCCATCATATGTTGAGCGTATGCGCCCGGCCAGGACTTGGCCGGCCCGAAATTTTTTGTATTAGCTTCCGCTATTTATAGATAGGTAGAACAACTCGGTTGTATTCATGAGAAAAATGATAAGCGTTACATAAATGTCATTGAACGTTATACATTCAAATGAATTAGTACAAATTCAAAGTTTTCTCTCAATTTGATATACAATTAATTAAATAAATCATTTGCGCAATATCTTACACAAGTATGGATACGTAGAAAAATAACAACTGATCACTAATTAAGGTGGAGCTAAATATTTTATCAAATGACCCGTAATGCGTCGGAAAAAATTGTACTTCTAGCAATTTTTTGTATCATTTGCTTGAAATATAAATCGTTTTAGGAAAGAACCTTGATTGACTCGAGATTTTCGCCAAGCTTTCGCGTGGATTTTCTAAGAAGATTTCTGTAACCAAACAATTACGTTATGTCAAGATTAACCAAGCTGAGCACTTTAATTGAAAATTTCGGGCCGGATCCGGACAATGTTAGCTTTACGAGTGAAAAATGGAATTGGAACCTTTAAATTTTGGATTAGCAATTGAGGAAATCACGGAAAAAATCTTTGAGGTTCGGAAGGGACTTATAGACCCATAGAACGATCGGAAATGTGCAAAAATTATCCAATCCGGCTTATAAGCTACAGAAGTGATGTGTATGTGATTTTATTATGAAAATCGAAGGGTATTTGCAGTCACATGTAGCCTCAAAATTTGTCGGGCCGGACAAGTACTCTGTGACTAACATTTTTCGAAGTCCTAAATTTTGCGAAGATTGGAGTTGTCAACTTTTTCTAGTAAAATATTACAAAGCTCTGCGTACTTGATCGTGTACGTTTCAGTGGATCTCGGTTTATTTGGTAACTTTTTGTGAAATCACAATTCAAATTTTGTTGAGAAGAGAACAGTTTTTTGGAAAGGTTTAATTGGTTTTAATTCTTTGCACGGGGCTATTTTCAACAGAAACTATTTGGCGGGAGTAAATGTACTTGTCTCAGTTTTTTTACAGCATTTATGCTGTGTTTGGCTAGGATTTGTCTACTTTTTGGTCATTTTCAACTGGAAACTTTTCCGCAAACCACACCGATTAAATGGTTTATACAATTAAATTTTTACGTAAGAAAAATGTGGAGGGAATGAACGAATGCAAACATATTCGAATTAAAAAACCACGCCAATTTACACACAGTACACAGTAAATTATTATCATTATTTAGATAAGTAATGCACTCTTTCAAATTTTCCTAGTGTTTCAAAGTTTTCGGATGCTAGAGAAGACTGGCCCAGGATCATTGACAAATATGCATATTTTGTGCTCCACTATAAAGAAAACTCAATTATTTGTAATTTTCATGTATACAGGTTTTTTTATACTCATTTTTTTTCCGGTGTAAACTTGAAGGTGATATCATATTCGATAATGGCGTCGAAAAGATGCCGCGTCTCGAAATACGGAGTAAATTTTTCGAAGTTTACTCACGTTCTCCTTTTATGTTTTCCTTATTTTAGTTTGATGTTCTCCTTTTTTCCGCTTTTTTTTCGTTCCTTATTTCCTCAGTATCCTTTTTCCTTTCTGGTCTTTTCTGGATTTTAATATTTGATCGTTTCCACCAATTTTTTTCCGTCACTTTCTCGATGGAAGTGTTTGCCGTAACCATGGGAATGCTACAAGAAAAACAAAATCGGAATGGTATGGAGATATATCAATTACCCTATCTCAGATTGAGGCACCAAATCTCTACAAGATCATGACGGGTGGCGCCAATATTTTATGAAGTGTTGACTTTTTAACATAAAAAATATATCCGTCCCAGATTGCGAACTTAACCCGAAAGTGGTGAAACTAGAGAGGATGGGTGCGTTTGCTGAACGTTTAGTTGCTTTAAATAATACACTCATTTGACGGTTGTAGAGAAACAAGTAAATCAGCGAAAAAGAAGGAGAACGAGAAGCGTCATCGAGTGCCATTTTGGATATAAAATTTTACGACCAAGTCTGAAAAATATCGAGAGAGCAAAAATAAAGTGAAATAGTGAAAAACGGAGTGAAATTGAGGAAAAAATTCAAGGAGATCAGAAAAAAAGATACAGGGGAAATAAAGAACGAAGCAGCGGAAAAAAGGAGGAAAAAGGGACATAAGATAAACGTAAGTAAACTTCGAAAAAATTACTCTTATTTCGAGACGCGGCATTTTTTCGATGCATACACTTCAAGTGTATGCCGGGAAACTCTACACCATATAGCATTTGCCGTAGCATATCGTGTGAACTCTAAACCGACGCATTTTTCTATGAAAGTCAGGAAGTCCCGCGATATATGCTACGACAAATGCTCTATGGTGTAGTTTCCCGCTGCAGCCTCGAAGCCTTGCGCCGATGGTGAACTTGGCGAAGCTTCGAGCTACGCCTGTCATCGACAAATTTAACTTCGCGTTCACATTATAATTTGACATTTCAATTTCCAGTGCAACGTTGAACTATAACAATTCGTTGTAAATTCATTGTATTAAGCAGAGAGCCTACGTTGCAAAAAGTTTATATCGAAATGAACGAAAACGCACCTCGTACGGCGCAGGGGCCGGCATTTCCGCGCCCAATATTCGCGGTTTTAAAATGGTCACTGGTGACACGCGAGTGATGAAACGAAATTATTGTTACGAAATTGTCTCGTCGTATCGTGAAAGTCACTTGACAGTTAACTCATGAAACGCGAGTATTTCATCTAACCCGTCAGGGTTTTGTCAAGTTGTCCGTTTCATCGTGAATTAAAAGTAGTCGTAACATCCACAAGACGAACTGTGCGACATAACCTCAAAGACACCCGGCAACAACCGTTTTTTTCTCAAATAAATGTTCCTTGACGTTGTCATTTGGAAACTCCATCCGGAACAAGAAGGGACCTGTAGATTCTCAATGCAAGGTAAGATTTTTTACCCAAAATTCTACGTGGAAAAAGAAATAAACGATTTATTTCACCTCAAAAGAGAAGTTTCTATATATTTGTTGATCTAATTTGCCGCTGAGATGACAAAAACTTTTCTTCCCAGCGCAAAATCCCTCGGAAAGTTTTTTGCCGACGCCACTTACGCTTAGTCTTGCCTTTTCCTGCTCAATCGGGGCGAATTTTGTTATTTCTTGTAAGACTGGACAACGGGGCAAGCGGGGGCGACATTCTAATGGCCTCGTTTGTGTCTTCGACTGAACGAGGTCTCGGGTCGTTAGGGCGATGTGGGTGAGCAATGCGCATTCAACTTTCATGTTTCTCCTTGAAATTCAAACCGCTCCTCGATCGACTTTTTTTTTCTCTTACTGTTTTACGAACAGGTTTGTGTCATTTCTCCCGGCGCTGAATGGGAAAATTGCGGAGACACCCAAATGGACAATGTGCTGGCCGAAAGCAACGGGACGGCTTACAGTAGCACATTACGCAATCTCAATCACCTGAGAGTCGGATCCAACGGAATTGGGCCATACGGAACGCCGCGAAACTCGGTCAACGCGCCACAGAAGCAACAGAGAAAAGATGCGGCGTTGGATCTCATCAGTAGCTGCAAAAAATAAAAACTATTCAGTTTTTGAATGATTATTAAATGGCGTGGAAGATTGCACGGGTGAGATGCAATGAAATTTGTTTTTTCATATGCAAAACTCACGATTGTAGAACGATCGATTTTTAGGCTCGAAAAATGTGGATGATTTTTAAAATTGCGAGCGTCGTAATTAAATTTTTCAGGGGCAAAGTTATTTTTCAATAACTCACATCATTGCAGAAATATATATATATATTGTAACGGCACGGTTTCGCGACGACTGACGGTCCGCTCGGGGCGACGTCCGTCGCTCGAATACGCTAGCGCCAAGCGGCCGATAGCCGAAACATCTCGCGGCTCGCGAAGACGCGAGCGTGAAAAGTGGGAGAGAGAGGACAAATTGAGACATGAAAGTGGGGAGAGCGCGTGCCCCATTCGACAGCGTGTCGAATGATGGGGATAAGAGTAGCTGTGTGAACGCTCTGCGCAAGCGCGAAGTGTGATGAGCGAATGAAAGCGAAGAATGAACGAGTGGGAGAACGAAATCTCCAATAACGTTTTGACAAGCGCCCTACCACAAAAGAACAAAACCAATAATATTAAGAGTTAATTTTAGAATTCCACGTAATCCAAGAACAAAGGATTCTGACGGTATAAAACCCGGTGCAGAGCAGCACTCGGTACTCATTCTTCTCGAAGAACTAGAGGCACAACCTTAGACCGTCAACATAAGCAAAGAGCTCTCTTCATTCCTACAAAAGCAAACATAACCTATCCTCATTATTTTTCCTTTGTGCATCGGCCACGGAGCAGTTCGGTCTCGTTCGGCTCCCGTCACCGGTGTGCTTTCCCTAAAAACCCTATTTTTCCGTTGTACATCGGCCACGGAGCAGTTCGGTTTCGTTCGGCTGCTGTCACCGGTGTGCTTTCCTCAACCTTATTTTTCCGTTGTGCATCGGCCACGGAGCAGTTCGGTTCCGTTCGGCTCCCGTCACCGGTGTGCTTTTCTTTATCCTCAGGGGGTTTTGGCCATGGAATTGTTCGGCTCCGTTCAGTTTCCGTCACCGGAATTTCCCATTCTTGAACCAACATTCCTTTCAATCTCAAAACTCCTTTTGTAGGAGTCAAGAAGCTCAACGCGGAAAGATTAATTAAACACAAAACTGATCAGAGTCCTGGACACAAAAGTTCTTCAAGAAATTAAATTTAGCGCGTTTTATTCACGAAATTGATCATTTACGGTATCAAACAGACACGCGTGCGTGTAAACACGTAGAGACGGATTCAATATCAACATCGCGGCAAACAAGCGTCTCTCGCATTTTATTTTGTCATAATTTAAGTTATCCACGTTATTCAGATGTAACTTGTGACGTTGTCACTTTTGTTGCCAGCTGTCGAGCCGCGGCGAGAGCTACCGGATCCCAGTCTGGGACCGGCCTTTTCTTTTTTATCTGATTTCAGCCCCGAGGATCGAGGAGGACCGAACGAAAAGTCCAGCCCGCAGAGAAAAATCACCAAAATTCCCCCCCGAATACTTTCGCGAACGCGAGCGAGCGACCCGCCGAACAAGCGAACAATAAATTCGCTCCAAACTCTCGCTCTTGACCCATTTTCATTATTTCTCCCTCCCTCCCCCGCGTGTCAATTTTCGTGTTCCCCTTAGCCCTTAGCCCCGCACACACTCGTTTTCGCGACAAGCGTCGAGTCGCGGAAACCGTGTCACGCATCGTTCCTCCGACAAGACTTGTCCGTCGAGTCGGAGGAAACCCAACGGTTTCCGCGGCGTCGAGACGCGTTTGCGACAAAACCACCGCGACTCGCCACGGCTGTTTTGACAGCCGTGGGCGCCGCCATCTTGTTAGAGCCTCGGTCTCGCGAGGCAGACAGCGTGGCGCCAGCGCCCGGTCGTGAGGCCAGCGTCGGCGCCACCTGTGTGCGATCGAGGCCGGCGCTCAATACCGGATCGATAATCAGCCGGCGCTGAAGCCGCATTCTGATTGGCTATCGGACTTCGCGAAGCTTCGAGAGCGTCCCGAGGAGCTCGAGGAGACGCTAAAGTTCTCTCTCTTCCGCTTCGGACTCGGCACGGTGCACATCGCGTCCCGTTTTTCGTGCTTTATTTTCGAGTTTTCTGTGCCAAATTATCCAAGTTAAAATATTTACGACGACCCGGCTTCCCGAAGGACCACTCTCTGGACCGTTTGGATTACGTTTCGTCATCGAGTTCTCCGATTTTCCTCTCAAAAATCGAGAAAACCGGTGAGTCCTTTGATTTTTGCCGGGCGTGCGACGCCATTTTCCCCTTGTCGTTTGACTCTCCCCAAACACCCAAGTTTTCGTCATTTTCGTTCGCTTTCTCGAATTTTTCGTTCGAGAAAGATTTATTTCGTCGGTCAGTCGACGCGACGAGTGTTGTGCCATCGAGTTAGCCCCTGTTGATTATTCGTGAACCATTTTTGCCCCTCTTTGTCCGTCATTCCCGCCCGTGATTTTTCAAGTCAGTGTTTCGCGTTTTCGAGCCCGTCGCGATATTTTCTTGCATATTTTTCGACTCCCATCGTCGATCGCCCCCCTCGCGTCCCTCTGTCATTGATTTAGCCCTATTTTTCGTGTTTTCATGTGTGACGCGAGTGAGATTTCGCTCGATTCATTCAATCGGGTTCCGCCGACGCGGCCCGGTTCGAGCGTCCGCGTGGTTCGTTCGATCGCGTGGCTCGCTCGCTCGTCGTCCCCTTGTCGTCACTGGTATTGTAAGACGCCTGAGTTTCAGGGACCCTCTGTCCTTGCGTTTAAGATTATCGTGATTCTCCCTGAGCCAGTTCCATTCATTTTGATTAATTAAAAGCGTTTATTACTGTTTTTCGTTTGATAAATTTTGACTATTTTTGTAACGGTTGCTGGACCGATTGAACCAGCTGGCGCCCTCATTTTTACTGTATAATTTCCTGTTAAATAAATCTGAAACTTGTCATTATTATTTTAATTCATTTTTCGTGTGATTTATTTGTTTTTCTCCCTTATTTTCTCTTGCGAATGTGAAGAACCCGTCACAAACTAAACCTCGAAAACTTAGCCTAGATCAATAAAAAGAACTTGAAATTGTATCAAGTCAAAGAATCTACGCGAATCGCAGGTAATTTAAGCAAGAAAAAGCTAAATTACCATAAATTTCCACGTAAACGGTAAAATAACCGCATAAATTACCATCGAGGTTTTTATGTCAAAAATTTAGTTTTTCTCTAGGCGTTCAATTGTAACACCGAGAATAAACATAAAGTAAGAAGAACACTTGTTTATTGTGAAATAAAACATGAAAACTGAATAAATTTCTTTAAAATTATATCGAGTCAATAAAAATCGTTTAAATTTGTGTCAAATCAAACAATTTGTGAAAGTTAAATATAAAAACCTTGAAGTTTTATTTCCACGGTTCATTAAAAGAAATAACCGTAATTTATTACAAATTTTGTTTTTCCTCGCAGATCAAATCGATTTTTTTGTATGAAACCAACGAAAATCATTCTCAATTGAATAAATCATTTATTATTTGACATTGTAAATCGAAAACTCTCGTTTTTTCTTCACACCTGCTCCTTTCTCTTGAAGCTCGAACTGACGCGTAACGCGAGGCGTCTTTGAGCCTATTTCGTATCGTTACAATATTTTTGCAACGATGTGAGTTATCGAATCGTTTAAAAATAACTTTTTTGCCCTTGAAAAATTTAATTACGACGCTCGCAAATTTAAAAATCATCCACATTTTTCGAGCCAAAAAATCGATCGTTTTACCATCTTGAGCTTTGCAGATAAAAAAAAATAATTTCTCATTCAGACTTTTTCCCTTCGTTCCTTCGTTTTTTACTGCATTTTTTACTTGGAGCCAAATTTACCCAAGCTCACGTGATCCTGCATTAGAAGAACCGAAAGAACGGGCCCAAGTTGAAGCCTTTTCATTCAATTTTACCGGAAATATGAATTTTTTTCAATTGCGGTTCATCATAAGCCAAATGGAAAAAAAATGTTGTATACAAAATTATGAGTTTTCGTTGCTTTCCAACGATGAAAACTTAATAGTGACATTTTCGGGGGGTTGTTCTTTTGGTTTTTTTTTTAAATGCAGAATCACGTGAGCCTGGGGAAATTTGGCTCCACGCAAAAAATACAGTAAAAAACGGGGAAACGAACGGAAAAAGGCAGATTAAGAAATCATTTTTTTTTTATCCTCAAAGCTCAAGATGGTAAAACGATCGATTTTCTGGCTCGAAAAATGTGGATGATTTTAAAAATTGCGAACGTCTTAATGAAATTTTTCAAGGTCAACAAGTTATTTTTAAACGATTTAATAACTCACATCGTTGCAAAAATATATATATTTATATGTTGTGACGGGTTCGACACAATCGCAAGAGAAAATGGTGGGGGAAACAAATAAAGGACACAAAAAGAATAAATTAAAATAACAAAAACAAGTTTCGGATTTATTTGAGGGAATTTATACAATAAAAAGAGGGGAGCCAGCTGGTTTAATCGGTCCAGCAACCGTTACAATAAAATGACCAAAAATGGTTGGAAGAAAACAATAATTCCGTATTTTAGGGGGTCGAAATTGTCAAAACTGGCTCAGGGAGAATCACGATAATCTTAAACGCAGGGACAGAGGGTCCCTGAAACTCAGGCGTCTTACAATACCAGTAACAAAAAGGGGAACGACGCGCGAGCGAGCCACGCGATCGAATGAACCACGCGGACGCTCGAACCGGGCCGCGTCGGCGGAACCCGATTGAATGAATCGAGCGAAATCTCACTCGCTTCACACGCGAAAAACACGAAAACGGGGCTTCAAATGACGAAAAAGGGGAAACGAGGTGGGCGATCGACGATGGGAGTCGAAAAAAATATGCAAGAAAATATCGCGACGGGGCTCGAAAACGCGAAACACTGACTCGAAAAATCACGGGAGGGAATGACGGGCAAAGAGGGGCAAAAATGGCTTCACGAATAATCGACAGGGGCAAACTCGATGGCACAACACTCGTCGCGTCGACTGACCGACGAAATAATATCTTTCTCGAACGAAAAGTTCGAGAAAGCACATGAAAACGAAAAATTGGGTATTTGGGAAGAGTCAAACGACAAGGGAAAAATGGCGTCGCGCGCCCGGCAAGAATCGAAGGACTCACCTGTTTTCTCGATTTCTGAGAGGAAAATCGGAGAATTCGGTGCCGACGTAATCCAAGAATGTCCGGAGAGTGGTCCTTCGCGAAGCCGGGTCGTCGTAATGATTTTAATTATTAATTTAACACAAGAAAACTCCAGAAAAAGCACAAAAAAACGGGACACGTGTTGACCGTGTCGAGTTCGAAGCGGAAGAGAGAGAACTTCAGCGTCTCCTCGAGCTCCTCGGGACGCTCTCGAAGCTTCGCGAAGTCCGTGAGTCTCGATAGCCAATCAGAACGCGGCTTTAGAGCCGGCTGATTATCGATCCGTTATTGAGCACCGGCCTCGCGAGATCGCACACAGGTGGCGCTGACGCTGGCCTCACGACCGGGCGCTGGCGCCACGCCGTCTGCCTCGCGAGACCGAGGCTCAAATCAAGATGGCGGCGCCCACGGCTGTCAAAACAGCCATGACAAAGTCGCGTTGTTATCGTCGAAAATACGTCTCGACGCCGCGGAACCCGTTGAGTTTCCTCCGACTCGACGGACAAGCCTTTGTCGGAGGAACGATGGGTGACACGGTTTCCGCGACTCGACGCTTGCCGCGAAAATCGAGTGAGTGCGGGGCTAAGGGGCTGAGGGGGGAAACTAAATATCGACACGCGGGGGAGGGAGGGAAAAGTTCGTAAGTGGGTCAAAAAACGCGAATTTGGAGCGAATGTTATGTTCGCTCAATCAGTGAGTCGCTCGCCCGCGTTCGCGGAGATATTTTGGAGAATTCTTGATGTTCTCTTCGGGTTCATCGGTCTCGTTCGGTCCTCCTCGTTCTCAGGGGGGCTGAAATCAAAATAAAAAAGAAAAGGCCGGTCCCAGGCTAAGATCCGGTAGCTCTCCCTTCGGCTCGACCGCTGGCGACGGTACTCGAAAAGGTGACAACGTCACAATGTATATTCCATACAAGGGTTTCTCCATTTTGGAGGATTCCAGCATGATTATCCTGAATATTATGATGACTTCATGCTAGCTAAAGATCATGAATGTACGTACAATACAATTCCACGGGAAACGAAACATAAAAAAGGGCACGTTTGCGTACAAGGGCACGCGAACACGTACACGTACTTCCCGGACGAATTCACTGCAAAGATTATACAAAAACTTGGCGTGCATGGTTTTCAAAAATAATTTCGGAAAGACAAAAGATGATCGAATGTACCAACAAGATTAATAATCATCTCATTTTCGTCTATGAAAGAAGAATTTTCATTTTTTCATAGCATTTGTCAGTTTGCATTAAGGGGGGGGGGGGAGGGGGGAGCAGGCTTTAGGCGCTTCAAAAAATCCATTTTTTTTGCACAAATGTCTTCTCAAACTATCCAAGAATGTTTCCCTAAAATTTCAGACGCAAATTCTAAATATTTTCGGAGTTACAGAAGAAATAGTGAGCAAGCGTCGAGCAGGTATACGAGCGAGATCGCTCGGAGCGCGCGCGCTCCACCCCTTGATCTATTTTACGTTTTGTGATCTATTGTGATCTTTGAAGAGTCTATAGGGCAACTCTATGGACCAGGAATCGCTGATTAGCATATTAATGCGGTATGTTGCAGAAAATACGATTCTTTATATACGAAAACTGACGCACGATTTCTCGGTTTTTCAGTTTTACGATTTTTCCTAATTAGCGGGAAAGATCGGGAAAAAACTAAACGTCCCATCGAAACGAAACGAAATGCATTCTATTCGGGATTAAATTCTCTTCTAGTCGCACCTAAAAAACCTTAAGAAGGTTAAGATTAACCCACTTTTTAAACAATCTGAAGTGAATTTTTTTTTTCACAAGAAATGCATTTTTATTTTAATTCGCGAAAAATTGTTGAATTTTTCACTATGTGTTGAGGTTTATTGGTTTAACTAGGAGCTATAGTATTGAAAAAAAAATTCGGGTTCTTTGTTTCAGATGGAAATTCCGACCTGCACCTTTCCCGCCGCACGACAAATTGCACCCTCGAGACGCCTCGGCGAAATGCTTGTACCGGGTATAAAATAACATATGACTTAATGGAAAAATTTGAGAAAACTGATGAAATATATAACAATAAAACCGAAAGTTTCGTTTCAATCGGATATTGCTTTCCTTCCAAAAAAATCCTTGGGAAAATCGATTTTGTGAAGCCTCTAAAGGAGGCTCCCCCCTTATAGACAAACTATACTGGAAAAACGACAGTATTTTCTAGTTGAATTTCGCAAACTCTCCCCCAATGAAATATCGCCCATTGAACACCCTGCTGCAAAGTATCCTATTCACCGAGGGAGGATAGTCAACGCCGAACGTGCTGTTTTCAGGTCAAGTTGTAACCAAGCGCGCGCGGCGCGCGAGGCGGAGATGAGGGAAAATTTGCCATGTTGCCTCTATCCCCAGTTCGTACTGGGGACGCCACTGAGAGGGTGGTGGGAAATTCCTCATCCATGTTTACTCGTGTAAACATCGATGAGGAATTCCTTCGCCGAAATTATTTCTGAAAACCATGCACGCCAAGTTTTTGTATAATCTTTGCAGTGAATTCGTCCGGGAAGTACGTGTACGTGTTCGCGTGCCCTTGTACGCAAACGTGCCCTTTTTTATGTTTCGTTTCCCGTGGAATTGTATTGTACGTACATTCATGATCTTTAGCTAGCATGAAGTCATCATAATATTCAGGATAATCATGCTGGAATCCTCCAAAATGGAGAAACCCTTGAACCGAATGTATTAAGGGCGTACGTTCGTCTATGAAATTTGGTCATTCATTTATGAGCTCTTGGCTACGGCACAATGATTTCATTTTTTTTGTCTCAATTGAGTTTGATACTTTTTGATAAGATTTTTATGAAGGTCAAAAGATGGTTTGCAGTGAAGGAAAAATAAAAAACATTTTAGTAAATCAAAAGTGTTACATTGCAAAGTAATATCAAGAAAAAATTGGGTCGTTATTTTTCAACTGAAGTTGCGATTTTTTAATAGTTGGCGTTCCTTTTTTTACTTTTCTGGAGTATTTTTCCACGGATTTCCCTTCGTTTTGGAAAGGGCAAAATTTATCAAAACTTTAATGATGGAGAAATTTTTATACAAAGTATTATATCGATGTGTGAGTCATAATTTTCCAACTGCGGTTGCACTTTTTTAATACTTGGCGTCCTTTTTTTACTTTTAGAAAGTATTTTCCCACGGATTTCACTTTTTTTTTGGAAAACAGGATGTTCATCAACATTTTTTTTTTTTTTTATAATCGAGGGATTATTCGTTGTGGTTGGTTGTTATGGAGAGAGGATAAATCTCTTCAAAAACTTACGTCGACAGCCCTGGTAGAACTCTCCCAATATCTCGACGAAAGACATGATCAATCCCTTGAAAAACTCTCGTACAGACTCTTGTTCATTCCCTTAAGGGAACCTCGGAGAGACTCGTGGTTAATCCCTTCAAGAAACCTAAGTGACGCCATTAAGCAATTACTTGAAAAAATTCCGTCGCGACCCCTTGGAAATCTCGTCCATGAAGGGCCCGGCGAGATTCTTGATTAATCCCACAAAAACTTCAATTGAGATCCTATTTTCAACACTTTAAAAAAGAGCCCCGTCGAGACAGGGCTCTTTTTTAAAGCCGATCAACCGAGAGTCAAGACTCTCGGTTGATCGCTTGGGAACCTCTCGATAAAACTGAATCAATCCCTTCAAGAACTTCCGATGAACCCTGGTCGAGCCCTGAAAGAAAACATTGCAAACCATTTGAGCCGTCGACCTAGACACCGAAAACCATTGAGCCGCCGACCTAGACATCCAGGACCATGGAGAAATGTACCTAGATATCAAAAACCATGGAGCCGTGGACCTAGGCATCGAAAACTATGGGGAAATATACCTAGACATCAAAGACCGTGGAGCCGTGGACCTAGACACCGAAAACCATGGAGCCGTCGAACTACACATCGAAAACCATAGAGAAATATACCTAGACATCAAAAACCATGGAGTCGTGGACCTAGGCACCGAAAACCATGGAGCCGTCGACCTAGACATCGAAAACCATGAAGAAATATACCTAGGAATCAAAAACCATGGAGCCATCGAACTACACATAGAAAACCATGGAGAACTTTACCTAGACATAAAAAATCATGGAGCCGTGGACCTAGACACCGAAAACCATGGAGCCGTCGACCTTGACATCGAAAACCATGATGAAATATACCTAGGAATCAAAAACCATGGAGCCGTGGACCTAGACACCGAAAACCATGGAGAAATGTACCTAGACAACAAAAACCATATGGCCGTGTACCTAGACATCGAAAACCATTAAGAAATATACCTAGGCATCGAAACCCATGGAGAAATATACCTAGACATCAAAAATCATGGAGCCTTGGACCTAGGCATCGAAAACCATGGGGAAATATACCTAGACATCAAAAATCATGAAAAAGTATACCTAGAGATCAAAAACCATGGAGCCGTGTACCTAGACATCGAAAACCATGAAGAAATATACCTAGACATCAAAAATCATGAAAAAATATACCTAGAGATCAAAAACCATGGAGCCATGTACCTAGACATCGAAAACCATGAAGAAATATACCTAGGCATCGAAACCCATGGAGAAATATACCTAGACATCAAAAATCATGGAGCCGTGGACCTAGGCATCGAAAGCCATGGGGAAATATACCTAGACATCGAAAATCATGGAGCCGTGGACCTAGGCATCAAAAACCATGGAGCCGTGGACCTAGACACCGAAAACCATGGCGCGGTGGACCTAGACATCGAAAACCATGGAGAAATATACCTTGTGACGGGTTCTTCACAATCGCTAGAGAAATTGAGGGAGAAAATGGATAAATCACGCGAAAAATGAATTAAAATAATAATAACAAGTTTCGAATTTATTTATCAGATTTTATACAATAAAAAGAGGGAATTTATACGAGAAAAATAAGGGGCGCCAGCTGGTTGAATCGGTCTAGCAACCGTTACAAAAATGGCCAAAACTGAAAGAACGAAAACAATAATAAACGACTTTGATTAATGAAATTAATTGAACTGGCTCAGGGAGAATCAAGAAAATCTTAAACGCAGGGACAGAGGGTCCCTGAAACTCAGGCGTCTTATTATACCAGTGACGTCATAAAAGGGACGACGAGCGAGCGAGGCACGCGATCGAACGAACCACGCGGACGCTCGAACCGGGCCGTGCCAGCGGAACCCGATTGAATGAATCGAGCGAAATCTCACTCGCGTCACACACAAAAACACGAAATAATGACTCGAAAAATCACGGGAGGGAATGACGAAACGAAATGGGCAATATGGCTTGACGGGGAATTTACGGGGAACGAACTCGATAGCACAACACTCGTCGCGTCGACTGACCGACGAAATAATATCTTTCTCGAACGAAAAGTTCGAGAAAGCGAACGAAAACGAAAAATTGGGTGTTTGGGAAGAGTCAAACGACAAGGGAAAAATGGCGTACGTCGCACGCCTGGCAAGAATCGAAGGACTTACTTGTCGTCTCGGTTTTGAGAGAAAACACGAGAATACGGTGCCGAAGTAATCCAAAAAAAGGTCCAGAGAAATGTCCTTCGCAAAGCCGGGTCGTCGTAAAGATTTTAATCGTTAATTTAACGCATGAAAACTCCAGAAAAAGCACAAAAAAAACGGGACACGTGTTGACCGTGTCGAGTCCGAAGCGGAAGAGAGAGAACTTCAGCGTCTCCTCGAGCTCCTCGGGAGGCTCTCGAAGCTTTGCGAAGTCCGTGAGTCTCGATAGCCAATCAGAACGCGGCTTTAGAGCCGGCTGATTGTCGATCCGTTATTGAGCGCCGGCCTCGCGGGATCGCACACAGGTGGCGCTGACGCTGGCCTCGCGACCGGGCGCTGGCGCCACGCTGTCCGCCTCGCGAGACCGAGGCTCGAATCAAGATGGCGGCGCCCACGGCTGTCAAAACAGCCGTGGCGAAATCGAAGGAACGAAAATTTGCCTTGACGCCGCGGAGCTCGTTAATTCCCTCCGACTCGACGGACAAACCTTTTGTCGGAGGGACGACGCATGACACGGGTTCCGCGACTTGGCGATTACCGACGAATTCGAAATAAGTAAGGGGCTAAGAGGGGGAAATAAAACATTTAACGCGGGGGAGGGAGGGAAAAGTTATAAAAATGGGTCAAGAGCGAGTTTAATGTTCGCTCGGTCGGTGGGTCGCTCGCTCGCGTTCGCGAAAATATTCGGGTGGAATTCTCGACGTTTTTCTCCGGGCTGATCGTCTCGTTCGGTCCTCCTCGATCCTCGGGGGGGGGGGGGGGGGGGGGCTGAAATCAAATAAAAAGAAACGGCCGGTCCCAGTCTGGGATCCGGTAGCTCTCGCCGCGGCTCGACAGTTGGCAACGGTACTCAAAAAAGTGACAACGTAACAACCTAGACATCAAAAACCATGAAGAAATATACCTAGAGATCAAAAACCATGGAGCCGTGGACCTAGACACCGAAAACCATAGAGCCGTGGACCTAGACATCGAAAACCATGGAGAAATATACTTAGACATCAAAACCATGAAGAAATATACCTAGACATCATAAACCATGCAGCCGTGGACCTAGACACCGAAAACCATGGAGCTGTCGACCTACACATCGAAAACCCTGGAGAAATATACCTAGACAAGAAAAACCATGGAGCCGTGTACCTTGACAACGAAAACCATGGTAGCTAGACAACGAAAACCATACGGAAACAGGGGCCCGATATATCTGTCTCTCTCGCTCGGTGGCGCGCGAAGAGTGGGGATAGCGCGTTCAGCGGAGCGGGTGACGTCACAGGCCGGAAATGTCCACCAGTCTCGCAAAGGGCGTATGTCCAAGCGCCTGCGCGCACACTTACGCCTTTCTGACTCCAAGAAACAGAAGGGATCCCAAACCTCGCGTCCAAAATCTTCAATGCTAGATTTCTCTGGATTGGCTGAACGGATTTTGTTCTACCAAGAACCATTCGAAAGATAAAAAATCATAGAAAATTGAAATCTAATATGAGATTTTTCCCTCAACCCGTTCTCCTGTCAAAACGCTCCAAAGTTTCTGTGACGTTATAAAACGCCTATTTTACTGTGGGTGATTCAGAAAGACTTTCGGACCGAGTAATGCCGGGTTCGGGACGATATTTTAAGCATTCTCACCGAAGGATTTGAAAAAATTTTAATTAGTGTTCAAATGGCAAGCAATAGAATTTGCTTTTTGAGAGCCAATCAGAACACTGTATTCTGTCATCGTGGGCGACAATTGGGGTCGGATAATATAAGACTAATGCTCGCATTCAGATGTTCGTTTTTTGTTTGAACGGCAATGTCACGCGAAGCGCCTTTCGCGGGCAGCTTTTTTCTTTCGTCTGACGTTAGCGCCGTGTTCGGAAGAACGCAGTGACAAAAATTTATTTTTCTTTACCTTCGATTTTGTATCATTCAAAACAAGCCTCGTTTATTTTTTTTATCGTTTAAAACGTTTGGCGAATAATCATCGCACAAACGGAAATCTTGACAACGGCAACGACTAAGACGAACACGAACCCCAGGACGGAGACAATAACAAACACGAGGACGACGACAAAGACGAAGACGACGACGAAGACGAGGACGACAACGAGGACGACGATGAAGACGAGGACGAAGACGAGGACGAAGACGAGGACGAAGACGAGGACGAAGACGAGGACGAAGACGACGAGGACGAAGACGACGAGGACGAAGACGACGAGGACGAAGACGAATACGAAGACGAAGACGAAGACGAAGACGATGACGAAGACGAGGACGAGGACGAAGACGAGGACGAAGGACGAGGACGAGGACTTTACTGTCATTTAAATCATCAAATATTTATTCGTTAAGTTGCAAATGATTGGAAAGTTGAATAATTGAACGTTTTGAAACTGAAATTCGAGAAAAAAACACATTTTCAAAGTGCTTAAAATTATTTTTTTCACTTTTCACGAATTTTTCAATTGATTTTCTCCCGATTCTTCTAATTTACTTACCAGTAATTGAATACCTATGAATTTCTAGTTGAAAATATGTTGTAAATTTACAAAACTTTCAACTAGAAATTTACAAATTTTACAAAATTTTTGTAAATTTACAACATATTTGTAACTAGAAATGTATAGGTATTCAATTACTGGTAAGTAAATTAGAATAATCAGGGGAAAATCAATCGAAAAATTCGTGAAAAGTTAAAAAAAACAATTTTGGGCACTTTGAAAATGTGTTTTTTTCTCGAATTCCAGTTTCAAAACGTTCAGTTATTCAACTTTTCAATCATTTGAAACTTAACAAATAAATATTTGATGATTTGAATGACAATAAAGAATCATAAATTAACAACTTATACAATTTTGCTCAATAATCCACGAAAATTCCATACTACCTCAACTTAAAAGCCCAATATCTCAAGAAATATCAATGTTAGCGATTTAGTGCTTGCATACTGTTTTGTAGGAAATTGAATTTCCTTCAAGTTTGTCATTCCTATTTTTCCTGTGGCTCTTGTAATTTACGAGATAGAGATAAAAAAACGAGAATTTCATGAAAAAATTGGGTTTAGTGACCCGTACGACCTCGCCAGTTCGAGTTACAATTACGTCACAATGGACACTTTTGTAGAGCATTCAATTATGAATAAATCGGTTCATCGACCAAGATCGTACCTTTAAATGCCTCTGATCTGTAGAACTTTTAAGAAGAAAAATCGAACTTTACGTGTATTTTAAAGGGGAAATCATTGGACGCCTTGGGCGAGTACTTAAAATTAATATTAAGGGCTCAAATTTTCAGGGAATTTTCTTTAAGGTATTCCCTATAAAAATGCGAGATGGGAGTGAAAAAAAAAAATGTCGCCAAAAAAAAAAGCACCCTAGTATTTATACAAATATTTTGGAGCGGTTACACTTGTAACAAATTCCACGTTAATGTGGCTATTGAACATAAGTGATGGTGCTGGTCAGTACGGGACAACCCATCGATTATCAACGACGTGTCATCCACGACGTTCGTATACAACTCCGGTATCTCTTTTACGATAATTTGGGTAAGCATCCGCATCCAATGTTGTTTCTTCATGGAATACTTTCGGAAAGTGTTTGGAGCATTTTCCATTCACCTCACACCAGTCTCCGCAAGGTCCATGGATCATATTCCTCATAACGATTCGGTGCAACTCTGGATTCGATTTCAGGTCAGGGATTTCCGCGGAGATAAATTGGTCTACTGTTTCTGGGGTTGTAATTTTTCGCTTTAGCGTCTGTTCAGGATTCCGCCTCTCCAAAAACTCGGGGCGAGCTGTCTTATCGGCCCGCTCCGGGGCAGCACCTCGCGGACGCTCTCGTTTCGCCTCGGTGCGCAGGATCTGTCGATCCTCGTGCCTATCGGCGTGCGAGAGCGCCCAAAATTCATCCTATTCGTCTCTAGCCGCGCCCGGCAGCACATCGTTGCTGGGCACGTTATCTTTTCTTCGCGTGTGGCCGTGCTCGGTAGCACGCTGCTGCCGAGCATGGCAGCCATTTCGTGTAACGCCACCCGCATAATGTCCGCGTGACATTAATGCATCGCGAACGTGTGCCTTCTGCACTCGTTAATCCCGCTCGATTGGCGCATCAGGCGCAATCGACATCGCACAAGTCTACATCGCATTTTCGTAATCTTAAACTCACTGCGTGGCCGGGCCGAGCCACGTGTGTCACCAAAGTTCCACACTGGCCCCGCACCCACGTCGTGATTGAGCCGCGAGATCAATAAAATCAGTGCGCGAGATCCGACGATTGCTACACCGCTTTCGTATTATTAATTACCGCTATCATTGTTAAAACCGCGTCTCTCACCCGCTAACAAGGGTGCATTTTGTACATAAAAACCTCTGTAAATATCATAAATCTGTACAAATTCTTAACTCTGTGAATAAAACTCGACAAGCGGATCCCCGCGCTAACAATCGCGTCTTAAAACAACCTTTCTTTCTAACGTCGGCACGATCCCTAACATCCCGGCAATTTGTATGCACTCAATTCCTGAACAGCGTCACTAAGAGGTGAATGTGCAATAAGCCACGTTTTTGCGACTCAATTATATAAATATATGCTTCAACTTCACCAAAGAAATTCTGTCGTACAATCAGATCAATCAAATGTTTCTTTTTCACATCGAAGACACGTGCAGTTAAATCTGGGCGATCTGATGGTAGTTTATTTGGAAATAAATTTTCTCTAATCTCACGCCAATTTGGATTGTATGTCATCGTTATGAAAAGATCTGGCTTTCCAAACTTTCGGACTATTCCCATTGCATCTTGATAGTACTGCATCATATTTTGCGGTGAACCAGTAAAGCTTGATGGTAGGATAACAACTTTTCCGATTCGGACATCCGCGTCATGTGCAGCATTGTTCAAGTAATCTACCAAACCAGTATAAGTTTCAGAACGTAATTTTGTTTGATTATTCTTTATAAATTCTATAAGATCTTTCTCAACCTTGACATAGTGGTCAACCACCCATTGTTGGAATAGCCGACGTCCTAAGAGAATAGGATTGCTTTCATCATTTTCACGTATTGCCATTCGATATCTCACATAAGCTTCTCTAGAAACACGTTTTTGATTGTTTCCTGTTTGTCTTAGATCTCGGTGCCAGCCTCGAGTAACAAATGGATAAAACAATGGATAAACCCATGGCTCAACATTGGGATCCATGGTACTAACAAATTGTAGTTCCTTGGTATTTTTTCTACGAATAGTGACGTACGACTTAGGAATCTCACCTTCAGCAGTAGTTGTAAAGACAGCAGCAACTTGGTGGTTGCATATCATTGCATTGGTTCATTTGCCGTTGAGCATGCAGTTCTTCGCTCATCATTTTATATGACTGAGCGAAAACGTTATGATCTCGTATAATACGATCAATAGTCCTCAGTAGATCATGATCAAGCATTGTATTTCGGCGCAATAAAGAATTTACAGCTTCATCCGAATCAACGATGAAAAGTTGGCCGTAAGTTGGCAATTCGATATTAACTGGATACAATGATGTATTGACTTGATAGTAGATCTGGCCTTGTATTTTGAAGCAATATGGTCCCGGACGTCTTCCGTCGAAGTTCATTAAATTAGCGTTAAACGACGCAAATGAAAATAAATGCAAATGCAATTAATAGCTCTGAACAATTGATGAATTCATTCATACTGAAGAGAGCTACTGATTGCATTCCTCATATTGAAAACATAAAGACATCGTCATACTAACGACGACAGTCCAGACGACCAGAAGTCTTCTTTGAATTTGAAATCATGGCAACGATAAAAGATACGGAAACCGGAAGTCAACGAAAAAGTTCAGAAGAGAGTGAAAAAAATGGAATCTCGCTTCAAAAATATAAATTCACAAAAAACGCGGCAATCGACGCGTTCACACCGCCTGACAAAAAGTTTCTCTCTTTTTTATTCGCTTTCTAGTCATCAATTTTTGTTCAATTATTTTCGATGTATAACTCACGTGAAAATTAGATTTTTAAATTTTTCTATAAATATTTGTTTGTTTATCCGTTTCAGAGAGGTATATGGCTGGGTCGACGTCCTCGAAAGCGCTAAAACAGTGGGTCAAGACCGGAAATATACTGTCATGAAATTCGTCCTGAATAACAACGCTAGAAGGCGAATCCAATGTTCGGCTTGGCAGAAGGATGTGGAAAGAGCGAAGAATATTATAACGTCAGAAAAAGTAAATATTTTTTTAGCACGTTTTTAATATAATATATAAAATGGTAATTGTAAAAATATTTCATTAAATAATTCGATAAATTGTCGCCGTAGTATTTAGTGAAAAATCAAATCTATTTCAGATAAAACATTTAAAAGGGGCAGTCGCCAATGCCATCAAGAAGCCGCAATTCAACATCGGAAATACTCCGGTAGAATTAATTTTACGGGAACATACGGTAATCGAGCAGAAAGGATTTTTTACCGACAGCATCGACGCTGTTTCTTAAAAGCTCGTTGTAGTGAGCTGGGAGGAAGTCGCGGATATGGAAGGACGGTATATCGGTAAACATTAATAATTTATCTTTTATATTGAAAGCAAAGTGCAATCTTCTTTTTCTAATAGAAAAATTAAATGTTTTTTTTACAGAAATCAACGGCTGGGTGAAAATGGTTTTCGCGGAAACTAAAAATAAAACCGGGGATGCCGTGTACTCCATCGGAGCCATATCGGACGGCGTAGAATTAAAGCTCGCCGTTCGTGTAATGAGCTCAGCGAGCTTGCCGACGAACATCTCCGTAGGATGTGCAGTAACCGTGCGAGGACTTCTGCAGTATGATGGCGTCTGTCCATATTTAAAAGTGACGCAAGGCTCGGACGTCAAGCTGTCAAAAAAACACGGTGTCGACCTGGATGTCCTCATGGATGCTGCACTCATCCCACAAAAAGTACTCAAATCATAATAAATTGAAATGATGGAAACACCAATTCAAGCCAGTTTCAAATAATTTTTATTATCTATTTACAGAGGTCAAAAAAAGAATGTGTTCGGGATCGAGCGTTATTTGTAATCGATAACGCGAGCATTTGGGTCGGGGTTCGCGCCTTGCCGCGAATGTCGCCACAGGACGGGTGACACATGGGATCGACAGGCAACGCGAGGTCCTTTAGGCTAATAATCGCGCTCTGCCACGGGCGTCGCAATCCGGGCAATTATTGATTTTTCGGGGATAACGGTCATGCGCGTAATCGATATTCATCGATTACGCCATGATTGATCTCAGTCTTGGATCACCGGTGGGAGCGCAAACACGTGGGTCCTTATCGCTTCGGGTCCTTGCTTTCCTCGCGGTACTTCGCGCTATAAGGTCAATTCGAGCCTTACCACCTCGAATTGACCGGGTTACGGGAAATAACACGTTCTAATTCATTACTGGGATGCGCTCTCACTACGCACGGGAATATTTTCCTTCTTCACATCAGGATCGCCAAGATAATTCGGGATTACGGGAAACGGGGGTCACGCGCACGGGATTCAAGCGCACACGGTCTTTGTCGGCCACGAGGTCGACGAAATACACGGGTCTAGCGGGTTTTCGCGCTTTCGGGTGACTCGAGACTCACGATCTCGAGGCTCGGGAATCACCTCGCATATTCGCACCGGGCGGGTTAAAATCACCATTTTTACACGCATTCCGGGCGGGTTTTTTTTATCAACAACGGTTTACGCGCATCACGGGCGGGTATCGGGCCAAATTTCGCGGCACCAAATTACCAACCTTTGTATTTTATAATAAACCACACATTTTAATTAATCGCCCGGTCTTATTCTTCACCTTACCACCAACACCAGATCCCGCACAAAACAGAATGAGATATTGAAAAACGATGAACCGGAACGGACGAAGAAACGGACGAGGAGGGTTGGATGAGGATCCTGACAAAAATGTAAAGCGAAGGAAATATCAAGAAAATCGAAAAAGGAAATGCTCAGAGAGTGGTCCTTCGGGAAGCCGGGTCGTCGTAAATATTTTTGATCGCCAATTGAACACAAGAAAACTCAAGAAAGGCACAAGAAAACGGGACACGTATTGACCGTGTCGAGTCCGAAGCGGAAGAGAGAGAACTTCAGCGTCTCCTCGAGCTCCTCGGGACGCTCTCGAAGCTTCGTGAAGTCCGTGAGTCTCGATAGCCAATCAGAACGCGGCTTTAAAGCCGGCTGATTATCGATCCGTTATTGAGCGCCGGCCTCGCGAGATCGCACACAGGTGGCGCTGACGCTGGCCTCGCGGCCGAGCGCTGGCGCCACGCTGTCTGCCTCGCGAGACCGAGGCTCAAGCAAGATGGCGCCGCCCACGGCTGTCAAAACAGCCGTGGCGAAATCAAAGGGACGGCGATCGGGAAATTTGCCTTGACGCCGCGGAGCTCGTTAATTCCCTCCGACTCGACGGACGAGCCTTTTGTCGGAGGGACGATGTACGACACGGGCTTCGCGACTTGGCGATTACCGACGAATTTTGAGGTGAGTACAGGGCTAAGGGGGGAAAAATACGACAATTACACGCGGGGGAGGGAGGGAAAATTCAGAAGTGGGTCAAGAGCGAGTTTAAAGCGAATTTAATGTTCGCTCGTTCGGTGGGTCGCTCGCTCGCGTTCACGAAAATATTCGGGGGGGGGGGGGGGGGGGGATTTTTGAAGTTTTTCTCCGGGCTGGTCGTCTCGTTCGGTCCTCCTCGATCCTCGGGGGGGCTGAAATCAAATAAAAAAGAAAAGGCCGGTCCCAGTCTGGGATCCGGTGACTCCCGCCGCGGCTCAACGGCTGGCAACGGTACTCAAACAAGTGACTACGTCACAATTTACAAAAAAAAGTGTTCGTTATTATAAATAAGAAAAGTAAATTCATGAACAAAAACAGTGTTTGTTTTTGTAAATAAGAGAATTAAATAAAACGATAAGAATTTCATGAATAAAAAAAAAATCACTGAATTTTTGTGTTTGCTATTATTAAATAAGAAAAGTAAATAAAACGAGAAGAATTTCATGAATAAAAAAAAAAACCACTGACTATTTGTGTTTGTAATTATTAAATTTAGAGAATTAAAACGAGAAAGAAAATTTTTTTCTGGGTTATAGGCTGGCAGTACACATCTGTCAAACTGACAGTGAGACTCGGAAATTGTAAGCCCGTGTCATGCGCCAATCGCAGCGCGAATAAAACGACAACAATGCCCCCCCTTTGATCGCCAACTTCGGGCGTTACTCACCAACTTTTTAGAAGGGGATTGCAGAAAGTAATGCATTTTCGCGATAGAATTGCATATAGCCAAAAATCCCCTCCACGGGGAAAAAAGCTTGGACAAGTCCATTTGTTGGTGATCCCCGTTTCCATTTGTTTTCACAGAAAAATCTCACCCCCCCCCCCTAAAAAAAAATTGGAAACGCCAACAAAATAAAAAATTATAAAAAACCCTGGAAAAAAGGAAAGGATATCAGCACCAAAAATTCTGATATCTATAAAGAAGGACAAGTATTCCCTGTCTGATAATCATATTGATGTCTGAAAATCAATTAACGAGAAAAAAGAAAAACTTCCACAAAAATACAAAACTAAAGTTTGCCATCGTATGTTGAGCGGATGCGCACAGAGTACTTGGCCGGCCCGAAATTTCTCCTATTAGCTTCCGCTATTTATAGATAGATAGAACAACTCGATTGTATTCATGAGAAAAATGATAAGCGTTACATAAATGTCACTGAACGTTATACATTTAAATGAATGAGCACAAATTCAAAGTTTTCTCTCAATTTGATATACAATTAATTAATTAATCATTTGCACAATATTTTACACAAGTATGGATACGTAGAAAAATAACAACTGATTACTAATTATAAGGTGCAGCTAAATATTAAATCAAGTGACCCGTAATGCGTCGGTAAAAATTGCACTTCTAGCAATTTTTTGGTATTATTTGCTGGAAATATAAATCGTTTTAGCAGAGAACCTTGATTGGCTCGAGATTTTCACTAAGCTTTCGCGTGTCTTTTCTAAGAAGATTTCTGAGACCAAACAATTACGTTATGTCAAGATTAACCAAGCTGAGCACTTTAATTCAAAATTTCGGGCCGGCCAAGTACTCTGTGCGCATCCGCTCAACATACGATGGCAAACTTTAGTTTTGTATTTTTGTATGAAGTTTTTCTGTCGATTCGCCATTTTGTATTTAGGGGTTCCTTTTTATTTGAGACGTGTCTTTTTGGAAGATTTTCTTTTTTATCGTTAATGGATTTTCAGACATCAACATGGTTTTCAGACAGGGAATACTTGTCCTTTTATAGATATCAGAATTTTTGGTGCTGAGCGAATAGCATTAACTTTTTTCTACCATTCTCGCATTTCTTGTATTTTTCTCAATCTTCTTGATTTTTTTTTTGGCTTTTTTTTCATTTTTCATTTTTTTAGGAGCTTCAATTTTTTTTAGGTGGGGGGTTAGATTTTTCGGTTAAAACAAATGGAAACGGGGATCACCAACCCCGGGGAGGGGATTTTTGGCTAGGATATCACTTCTTTTTTCCTGACTCCGAATTTTATATTCATTTTAAGTGTTTCGAATTTTTATTGGCCAAGCTTTTTTAACCGAGATGTTTTTGAATTTTATACCAAGTGTTTTTTATCAAGGTTTATCAAGGTTGTTAGGCGAGATGTTTTTTTACCAAGGTTTTTCTAGGCGAGTAGATTTATCTGTGAAAAGAAAACAAAAGGGGGTCACCAACAAATGGACTTGTCCAGCCTTTTTTCCCCGGGGAGGGAATTTTTGGCCAGGATATCACTTCTTTTTTTCTGACTTCGAATTTTGTATTTATTTTGAGTGTTTGGAATTTTTATTGGCCAAGGTTTTTTAAGCGAGATGTTTTGTAAAGGGGTTTGTTCCGTTGAACAAATAATTTTCAAGTGTCTTGAAAGAAAGCGCGAGAGAAAAAACGAGTGGGTCGAACGGTCGTAGCTTTAAAAACAAAAAACACATGAGAAAAGAAAATCTATGACAAAAAAAACAAGGGGAAGTTCAGTTCAGACCGTTTTTTAGAGTAGGAAGAAGCTGGATCAAGTTCCTGGTACGTGAACAGGACCGCTCCGAAAAGACGAAAAAACCCGCGGTACGTCCCGCCAGGTATGCCGGCACGGCCCGATGTACCAGTTGTCAAACGCAATGTTTGACAGCCAGTCATCAGCTGACTGCTCCAAAATATCGGCGATACTCCAAAAGCGCAATGCTCATGGATTCGCCAACAACCTCCACATCATCCATGACACCCACATACACACACACGCACACACACACACACATATTTAGACGAACTTGATTCCAAATAGATTTCACCTCCACAAGTCAAATTTCGAGGGTTTTTTTTCTCTGAGGTTCACATCTCAGAGATTTTCCCCTCTACGAGCCAAATAAATGAATTTTACGGCTCAAAAAACGTGTTTTTATTTCTATCCTTACCCTGGTCACTTGATTTCATAATGTAAAAAGAATATCCCTTTATTACAATTAATAATTTCAAGAAAAGGAAAATTACGGGGATATTTTTTTATTAAAAAATTCGCGCCCCACAAAACATGGTGCCTCCTGTGAGGTGAAATCTACACGACCCTTTTTTCTATAATTTTTCTGTCTCTCGCTCTCATTCATGATGTAAGAGAAATCCACATTGGAAATTCTTTTTGTCTCTTCATTTAACATTCATTCGTTTGTCTTCAGTCATTTGTTTTTTTTGCTTATGAAAAAAGAAAAGGCGACTAGTTAATTTTGACAGTTCGCGAAGACAATCCGAGAGCTCGTAAAACATAGCGAAGTCGTAATCGTGAATAAGTCGCGCCGCAAGGAAGGTTAAAAAATAAAGCATTTTCGTGTTGAACGATCCGTAGCATATTATTAAACATTTTGTGACAAGGGCAGGGCGTGATCGCGAGTTGGCGCGGCTCCCGCAAAACACTAACAACGGAGGGCCCAACCTCAATGCGAACAGCAATTTTCAATTAATTTAATTTGTAATTAAAACAACAAATAAGATCGAGCCATTTACTATAAAAATAATTGTAGCCTCTTCGCAAGATGGAAGCGCGTATCGCCCAGATTGCGCAAAAGCGAACGACCCTGAAAACGCAAATAACAACGCTCCGCAATGCCGTGGCTCAGAAGAAAATCGACAAGATGAACATGAAACTACGTCTGACGCGAGTGATCTGTTTGTTCCACGCATACGAGGAGTTGCACGACGAGCTGGCCGTCTTGGATGCGACGAACGAAGGGTTAGAGCAGTTGACCGACATCCAAAACGAGTACCACGAGCTCGCCTCCGTAGTGGAAAACATTTTGGGCGTGACTCGGCCAGCGGAGTCAACCGGGGACACCACAATGGTGGAAAGACAGCGTTTGCTCAAGCTCCCGGTCGCAGAGCTACCAAAATTTGATGGAGATCACAGCAAATGGCTGACGTTTAAAAATACGTTCATGAGCATGGTCGACGGAAGGTCGGACATCGATGATTTCACTAAATTTCTCTACCTGAGGAACGCATTAGAAGGCGGGGCAGCAAACAAGCTTTCTCTGTTCGACGCTAGTGCAGAGGGCTACAAAACCGCTTGGGTCTTATTAACCGACGCATACGAGAGAAAGCGCATCAGTATATATACTATGGGGATTCTAATTCACATTCCACCCCCACTCCAACCTCCCCCCTTTTTACCTCCCCCCTTTTTATGACCCCAATAAATGACGTCATCCCCGCCCCCCCTTTTACCTCCCCCTCTTTTATGACCTAGCCCACTTCCCCGACGATCCACCACCCCCTCCCACCCACCCACCCACCCTCCCACCCACCCACCGCCCCCTCCCACTTTTGCTGGCAAGTAGCATCAAATGCACCCACCACCCCCTCCCGACCGCCCACCACCCCCCTCCCGCCCACCCACTGAGAGAAAAAGTTAAGTGCTTTTGAGATAAGGATCGCAGTTAAGTGATTTTATTGGGGGGGGGTCACTGAGAGAAAGTTAAGTGCTTTTGAGATAAGGATCGCAGTTAAGTGATTTTATTGGGGGGGTCATAAAAAGGGGGGTGAGATACGCCGTTAAGTGCACTGATACCGATCAGCAGCATCCGGTGGCGAGAGTCGCATGAGTCATCTAATGATCGCAGAGGCCCCAGGTAACCCAGCTAAGTGGGGGGGATTTTCCAGCCGAGCGCGCGAGCAAGAGATAAGTCCCCCCTTCCGGCGCTTACCCTTTCGAGAGAAAGTTAAGTGCTTTTGGATCGCAGTTAAGCGCTATTCATAAGGATGAAAGTGCTTTCGATAAGGATCAGCTACATCCGGCGTCCTTCCCCCAGCGAGAGTCGCATGAATCATCCCTAGCTCGATTTTCCGTGAGTCCCCAGGTAACCCAGCGAAGTGGCGTCCACTTTACCCTTTCGAGAGAAAGTTATATCGTTTCCCTTGAGAGAAAGTTAAGATCTTTTGATAAGGATCATAGTTAAGTGCTATTCATAAGATAAAGATGAAAGTTAAGTGCTTTTGATAAGGATCAGCAACATCCGGTGTCCTTCCCCCAGGGAGATTCGCATGAGTCATCCCTAGCGGAACTCGAGTCCCCGAGCTCGTGAACGAGAGATGAGTCACCCCCCCACATACCTGAGTGAGGAAAGCTGGGACTTTTTCGGACCCAGGTAACCCAGCGAAGTGGCGTCCACTTTACCCTTTCGAGAGAAAGTTATATCGTTTCCCTTGAGAGAAAGTTAAGACCTTTTGATAAGGATCATAGTTAAGTGCTATTAATAAGATAAAGATGAAAGTTAAGTGCTATTAATAAGATAAAGATGAAAGTTAAGTGCTTTTGATAAGGATCAGCAGAGGAAAGCTGGGACTTTTTCGGACCCAGGTAACCCAGCGAAGTGGCGTCCACTTTACCCTTTCGAGAGAAAGTTATATCGTTTCCCTTGAGAGAAAGTTAAGACCTTTTTGATAAGGATCATAGTTAAGTGCTATTAATAAGATAAAGATGAAAGTTAAGTGCTATTCATAAGATAAAGATGAAAGTTAAGTGCTTTTGATAAGGATCAGCAACATCCGGTGTCCTTCCCCCAGGGAGATTCGCATGAGTCATCCCTAGCGGAATTCGAGTCCCCGAGCTCGCGAGCGAGAGATGAGTCACCCCCCACATACCTGAGTGAGCAAAGCTGGGACTTTTCCGAAGATGAGTCACCCCCTCAACGACGTGAGACCCTATCTTGGGTCAATCGCAAAGAGTTGTCTTCCTGAGCGAGCGAAGCTCGCGAGGGATTATTTATCTCGATCTTGGATTAGTTGTGAGCTCGCGCGATGAGTCAGCAATGAGACAAACCGTAATCTGGAGATGTGCACTTTCACTCGCTTTTACCAAACAGTGCTAAAGTCATAAAGTTTATGAATGCAAGGATTCTCAAAATTACTTCGACTTTTCCAAACGTCTCGAGATGCATCTATTTTTTTATTTTTCAGTCTGAAGATTTATGGATTTGAGAGTTAACCGTTTCACTTCGACTTCTCCCACCCACGAGATGAGGAATCGCTGTCCTATTCGTTGAAATAATCCATTTTCTCATCCCTCTAAACGAATCACCTCACTCCACCGAAATGTATAAAAGACCTCATAGAATGGACTTATGTCAATGTTTTTCTGAAAACGCTGCATTTTGTGCGACGATAGCTTAGAGTTTACAACATGTCACATACCGAAGATATTGCTTCGGAGGAAATTCTGCGTGCACGGGCACTTGTAGTCCGGAACTTGGGTGAATATTTTGCTTGGGAGGCCCAATGCAATGAACTCATTGAATCATTGGAAGAGCGAGTTTTATCTAAACGTAGGCGATTGAGTATAGGGTATCATCACTCTATTAATTCTCAGATCATACGTTTGGAGGGTTTGAGACAAGCAACGAGACAGCGATTTGTGCATAGTGGTGGTGAATTGAACAATCTACAACTAACATGGCGTGAAATTGATACCGCATTCACGAATCGTGTGTTAACTGGCGCGGTGATTAATCAAAAGCACATTTTACCGCGTGATTTTCTACAAGATGCGAGTGAATTATTAAACATGTGACGGATTGCATTCAGAAATATGATTGTGTTAAAGTTAATACCGAGTTCAACGGAGAGTTTGCTGTTAATGATCAGCGTGCATATAAAACCATTAACACTTCGAATGTGGAACTTTTGGAAACGTCAGATCTGCGTGAGTGGTATGAAGATCGAGTGATTGAACCAACGCTAGCAGCGCTCGATGAGTTTCAGGATCGTGATAGTGGTTGGACATTAATTGCAATAGCAAATATAACCATAAATATAAATAAATACAATCCCATGCGTGCAGGGTGTAATATTAAATTATCGCGAAAAATTATGTCGAAACGGGCTGTTGTCAATGTGAGATCAAATGATAATGCTTGTTTCGCCTGGGCGGTGGTTGCTGCTCTATACCCAGCAGAACAAAATGGTCATCGAATATCATCATATCCACATTATGCGACGGTGTTAAATGTTCGCGGTCTAATTTTTCCTCTCGCACTCAATCAAATAAAAAAGTTCGAACAATTAAACGACATTTCGGTGAATGTTTATGTGTCGGAGGATGATAAATTTAGACCAATACGCATAAGTAAAGAAAAGATGACAAAGGAGCGCCATGTGAATTTACTTTACATCGAGGAAGCGGTAGGAGGAAGAAAAATTGGCCATTTCGCGTGCATTAAAAATTTAGCGCGGCTAGTGGGTTCACAACTCAATGCTAATCGAAATAAAAAATTCATTTGTGATCGGTAAGTTTTTATATTCATATTGAATCTTTAATTTTTATTTAAAGCAATTTTTAATCAATTGAAAATAATTGCAGATGCATGCACTACTTCCATTCGGAGGAAAAATTGCGGGCTCATGAGGTTGACTGCGGACGACTCAATGAGTGTGCAATCATACTTCCGGGGGGACAACACAAATGGTTGCAGTTCCAAAATCATAATCGAAAGGAACGACTTCCATTTGTGGTGTATGCAGATCTCGAATGCATTTTGGAGAAGACCAGCGAGCTCGAGCGTGAGAAACGCAAAAATCAACATCACAAGGTCTTCAGCGTTGGATATTATGTGAGCTGTTCATATGACAGTTCTTTGTCGAGCTATCACGCACATCGTGGCGAGGATTGTGTTGAGTGGTTCGTGAAAGAGCTAGAGTCATTATCACAGCGTGTAAAGTGTATATTGCATAAGAACATTCAAATGAAGGACTTGACGATGCAAGAGTTTGAACATTTTCGAACTGCTGACAAGTGTCATATTTGTGAGCAGCCATTCAAAGATGATTCTGAGCGTGTGCGCGATCATTGCCATCTCACTGGCCAATTCAGAGGTCCAGCTCATAATATATGTAATCTTAATTATCAGCATTCATTCACCATTCCGGTTGTTTTTCACAACTTGTCGGGATATGATGCTCATTTTATAATCCAAGAAGTGGCCACGGCGTTTGAGGGGAAAACCGATTTACTCCCCATTACTAAGGAAAAATACATTTCATTCACAAAGACTGTGGAATCTACTTCGGCGGATTGGAAAAAACAAATCAAACTTAGATTCATCGATTCATTTAAATTTTTAAACACGAGTCTCGATAAATTAGCATCCCTCCTATCGCCGGATAAACTCAAAATTGTTAAATCACAATTTACTAATTTAGCATCAAATGATTTTGAATTATTGACTCGTAAGGGTATTTTTCCTTATGAATACATAGATAGTTTCGAAAAATTAGATGACACTCAACTTCCACCGCAAGACGCTTTTTACAGCTCACTGACTGACGAGACAATTTCCGCGGAACAGTATGAACATGCGCAGACTGTTTGGGAGCGATTTTCAACTCAAACGCTGGGTGAATATAGCGATCTTTATCTGAAGACCGATGTTTTATTGCTGGCAGATATTTTCGAAAATTTTCGAGACAAATGTCAGGAAAGTTATAATCTCGACCCTGCACATTATTTCACTCTCCCAGGCTTTACCTGGGACGCTATGTTGAAATATACTAAAATTAAATTCGAATTGCTCACCGACATCGATATGGTTATGTTTGTGGAGCGGGGTGTACGGGGTGGTTTAAGTCAATGTTCGAAAAGGTATGCTTATGCAAATAATAAGTACATGGAGTCCTATGATTCATCAAAACCAGAATCATATCTAATGTATTATGATGTAAATAATTTGTATGGATGGGCCATGAGTCAACCATTACCACACGCGAATTTTGAATGGATCGAAGATATTTCAAGCTTCGATATTAACTCACCGAATCCTGCCAAGGGATATATTCTCGAGGTTGATTTGGAGTATCCGGAATCGTTACATGATAAGCATATCGACTTACCATTTTGTCCTGAACATGCTAAACCCCCGGGTAAGAAGCAAGAAAAATTGCTGGCAACCGTCTCGGATAAAGATCGCTATGTTATTTATTATAGAACGCTCCAGCATTGCTTGCAACATGGATTAAAATTGAAAAAAATCCATCGAGTGCTACAATTTGACGAATCTCCATGGTTAGCAAAGTACATCGATTTGAATACGCAATTGAGAACTAATGCGACAAATGATTTTGAAAAAACGATGTATAAATTAATGAACAACGCTGTTTATGGTAAAACGATGGAAGACGTGCGCGCACGTAGAAATGTTAAAATTGTAACCGAATGGGACGGTAGATACGGTGCTGAGTCATTGATTTCGAAACCAAATTTTCATAGTCGAAGCATTTTTGCTGAAAATTTAATTGCCGTAGAATTACGTAATCTGCAAGTTAAGATGGATAAACCTATTTATATTGGTATGTGCATTCTAGATATTTCGAAAACTTGCTTATATAAGTTCCATCATGAGTTTATGGCACGGGAGTATGGTAACAAGTGTAGAGCTATGTATACTGACACTGATAGTTTAATTTATCATATCGAATGTGATGACGTGTACAGTGACATGAATCAAAAGCTCAATGAATTTGATACTAGCGATTATCCGATTGATAATCCTTACAATATTCCACTCGTGAATAAAAAAGTGCCCGGTCTGATGAAGGATGAGAATAATGGAGCCATTATGACGGAGTTCATAGGCTTAAGATCAAAAATGTATGCGACCCGAGTTGTGGGTAAAAAAGATGTTAAAAAGGCTAAAGGTGTTAAGAGCAATGTCGTCTCGAAAACAATAAACTTTAATGATTATCTGCGATGCCTGAGAGAGGAGATTGAAGTGACGCGCGCGCAATCGTCAATCCGTTCAACCCTCCATCAGGTATACACAATTTCGCAGACGAAAATTGCTCTTAGCCCCCACGACGACAAGCGGTACCTCATACCTGGAACTGAAGAAACGCTGCCATGGGGTCATTACAAGATCCCAAAAGAATAAAGATTTTTTTTTTTTAAGTTTCAACATTTTTACTTATTTCTATACTCCACTCCTCTCTCCCAATTATAGGTTGAATAAAAAATCATGTAATATTTTAAAAAGCATTTTTATTTCATAAATCATTCTTACTTATCCAGCTGTTATGCGTATTGTCGAAACCGAGCCATTTCACAAATAGCTTAGTGCCGCGTTTTCTCAAAACTTTTTCTATAAGATAAATATCTGGATACTTAACTAGCAGTAGCTCTTGGTCATAAAAGCCACCAGAAATCGGTTCATCTTGATAATCTTTTAGCCAATACGTGGTGGGATTTGTTTTTCTAACGCGAGCTATCGTAAATATTTCCGTCGTCCAGTTTGGGGTATAGCCTTTTTCAAATACATTTTTAAACTTGCTAACGCGTACTTTATCGCCAATTTTAAATTTCGGTAGTTTCTTAACCACATCACGTTGATTGAAAACATCATGAAGTAATTGTTTCTCATTCTTAGCATTAACATTTTTCGGTTTCATTTTAATTGTAGAATGTTTAGTGTTGTTATATGAGGTGATTAACATTTCTATTATGTCAATCCATTTCCAGTTTCCACGCAAACTGAATTGCATCCACATTTTATTTTTAAGAGTACGGTTGAAGCGTTCACAAATCGATGCTTTCATATTGCTATATGTAGAGTACATGTGAATGTTAAATTTTTTCATTAACGCCTTAAATGTGGAATTATAGAATTCTTTTCCACGATCAACATGTAGATTTTTCGGTATGCGTCCTTCGGTGAAAATAGACTCCATTGCAGCAGTAACATCAGCGCCACTTTTGCTCTTCAATGGTTTGGCCCAGGCGAATTTGGAAAAAATATCGATGACGGTGAGGAGAAATTTGTGGTTAGAGTTGTCAGATCCATATGATGACATGTCGACGAGATCAGCTTGCCATGTCTCATCCAGACCGCGAATATCAACATGTCGACGTGGATAAATTCGTCGAGCTGGTTTATGCAACTCTTGCACAACAGTCAGCTTTTTAGCACTCCTTTCTTCTTCTTCTTAGCCGCTAGATATTCGTCTTTCACTTCGGGGATTCTTGGTGGAGCGGACAACTTTTTAATCACCGTTTGAATCGTTGGCATCGGCTTAGCTGTTTTTACACGTTGCCCTTCCAGTTCAATAATTTTTTTCATCAAACGCTCTTCAAGAGCTACAACCATGAATTCGAAACGTGCATTCAATGTGTAACTTAGATCATCAATCTGTTTTTTTACAAATTGTCTCATTGCCAATCCGTTAATGGCGTCATAAAGTCCATTGCCCGATTCCACGTCGCAGAGTCGTTTGCCGGCCAACGAATAATGACCATCGAGGGTTGTCTTGAAGCCAACTCCCGGCTTACCTGGAGCTCCCACCGAAGTACTTAATGACCGTCCAAACACGTCAATAGGCATTTTGCAAATGCATGAAAAACTTTGATTACGCGTATTAATAAATAATTTTAGCTTCACGCAATTCCTCAATAATGGAAATAATTTCATTTGAATGGGATGAGTTCCCAGCAGCTTGCGATGCGAGTAATAAACGAAGACGATCCACTAGCTCATTCGGATCATCCCAATGCACATATTGGAATGACATATTATTTCTCATAACCTTATGCATACTCCCACCGTGATGCGCGCCACGCTGCGCCACAATGTTTGCAATGTAATTTTTAAACTTATAACTATTACTTAGGCGTATGGCACTCTTAGGCATATAATTTTTCCTATATGCATTCGTAATAATAACAATTTGCGCATAATTCGACAAATCTGTTGGAGATAAATAATCCATTTTCGGTACTTTTTTAAAAAGTAATTCTATTAAACCAAGAGATTTCACATACTTTTCATCACCAATATAAATAAAATTACCTTTGAAACTTATTGGTGAATCGCCAATCATTAATTTATCATTAGCAAGATTCCTCACACCATACGACATGTCAAGACTCTTTTTATCATCACTACGCAGCATAGTGAGATATTCATGAATTAAATTATCAACGTCTTTACTGGATTTCTCATCATCATCCGTTGACACTCCATCATCTACAATATAACTTTCATCTTGACTCGCAAAAGTCTTATCGAGTGTTTGATTTAGGGAAATGTTTTGAAGAGTATCATGCTCAGCTTTCTCATCCTCCTCCTCCTCCTCCTCCTCCTCCTCCTTCTTGATGTGCACTTTTTCACTCTTAATTTCTCGATGCTTTTTCAATGAAACCAGCTCTTCCAACGGTTCAACAATTGGTTTAAACACATTTTGCATTTGCAGTTGTGTTGTATCATGGCCACTTTTTAATATTCGATATTTGCGGCGAATTGCATCACTTGCCTTAGCAATTTGAGACACCACATTTTTCTCCTTCAAAAAATCGTTGCTCTTCATATTGTTGTTGTTGTTGTTGTTGTTGTTGCCACGAGTAAGTCTCAACTTATACTGTTTTTCTCAACGCAAAGACTCGTCATTTATCGTTAGCGGTGAGGGTTAGGAAAGAATCAAAACCCTTTCGATATCGCCCCGCATTTATTTCACTATCTTTATCAATCGTGATGAATCCATATTTATCAGACTTCCAGCATTGTGTACACATATTTTTGAATGCTGCATAAGTCATGTCGGTATTCACATGATCATTATACACATGCTTTAGATTCATTTCGTCTTGCTTAAAAAGTACCACAAAATTTGCATTATCTCTGACAAGATGTTTTGGAACACGTGTATACGTTTGACAAAGATAGAAACAGTCGACAATCTCATGTCTTCCCATAGAAAAAAATGCTCTCACATTATCCTGTTTTTCACATGCTATATCGTCAAAGATGAAAATGGAATTAGGTCGTGCTTCACTCGGCGAGACAACTTGTTCATGAGCGTTGAATGGAAAATAACTAATTCCCCGCACCGATTGCAACAACTTTTCCAGTAACTGATATTTTGGCTGTTTCAACGACTTGGAATAGAGATAAATATTTTCAAATCTCAAACCATTCGGATGTATTAAGAGGGTGAGTAGAGCGTTTGTTTTTCCACAATTCGATGGACCGCAAAACACTGCTCGGATGCTGTCGGGCAATAGATTCCCATGACGCTTTTTCTTCTCACCCCCACCACCACCGCTAACAAATTCGTCGAAATTCATTATGGGAAGTTTACCGCCGGAAACTTGTTTCTTGGACGCCATCTCGCATGTAACTGTGCTGCAAACCATATAAATATGTTTTTATAATGCTATGAATAGTCAGTTTAGCATTAACTGTCGCGGGGCAATGGTCGCGGGAAGTGGTATTCTCAACAGCCTAATCAATAAGCTTCCCGTAGAACTACATTTGCCGGGTTATCAATATTGTGGTCCAGGCACAAAGTTGATTAAGCGTCTTGCACGTGGTGATCCTGGTAAAAACCCTCTGGATGCTGCGTGTAAACAGCATGATATTGCATATTCGAAAAATCTGAAAAATCTGACAGCGAGACATTTGGCTGATAAAGCTTTGGCGGAACAAGCCTGGCAACGTGTGACATCGCGAGACGCTAGTATTGGTGAAAGAGCAAGTGCGTGGGCCGTTACAAACATTATGAAGGCAAAGGTGAAGCTTGGTTTGGGTATGAACGCTGAAAAAAGAAAAAGGAAAGTGATTCGAAAGAAGAAGAAGAAGCGGGCGGTGGTGAAAAAGTTGGCGGGGATTTGCTTAAAAAATGTCATTTCTGCTGCGCGCAATGCGATGTCGGAAAGTGGTGACTCACGTCAAGCTATCAAGTCGGCATTAAGGGGCGCGCGTGCCAGCGTCAAAGGTCTCAAAGTGCGCATTCCACGTATTTTACCTGTACCCCGAAAAATCGGTGGTTTACTACCGTTTCTCATACCCATCTTTGCCGGCCTAAGTGCTGCCGGCGCTTTATCCGGTGGTGCGGCAGCAATAGTCGGGGCTGTAAATAAGGCTCAAGCAGCTAGAGCGGAATTGGGAGAAAGTAAACGTCATAATTCAATGATGGAAGCGATTGCGCTAGGCAAGGGGTTACACTTGAAACCATACAAGCAGGGTCTGGGTCTTCACATTCAGCCAAAAAACTAATAATTACGCTACCGCATCAACCACTTACCGATCACGATCTTCGAAAGTTTGGGAAAATCATGAAAATTCCTCATTTCCGTGGAGTTTACATGCGTGACACATTGCCTGCAAGTGGACCTCGCGAGAATGAGACAGGAATTGTTAATTTGGATGAAAATGCGGGCACAGGCACACATTGGGTCGCGTATAAAAAGACTGGACGCAAAGTCATGTACTTTGATAGTTTCGGTGATCTCCCACCACCCTCCGAACTCATGAGATATTTCAATGTTGGTAGCGTTAATTATAATTATAAAAGATATCAAGAATTTGGTACAATTGTGTGCGGACATTTGTGTTTGAAATTCCTATGCAAACAACTAACTCGCCGAGATAATTATAAGCTATATAAGTCGGGGTTCTAGAGGTTCATAATTAGTTTATTAGCAGCATGGCTAACAGTCTAACGTTTACGATCTCTGGGTCATCGGCCATTCTCGATACACAATTTTTCCCACCCATTGAGTTATCCTCACACATAAATTATACTCTTGGACTTGTTGAGCTATTGACATTCAACTCTATTCCCAATATCGACATTGGGTGCAATAAATTTTATGTAGGAACACATGAGCTAACAATCCCAACGGGAAGTTATGAAATTGAGGATATTGAAAAATATTTGCAAACACAATTAGCGGGTAGAAATATTAATTTAAAACTTAAACCTAATAATAATACATTGCGCAGTGAAATTGAGTGTAATCAACCGATCTACTTTGCGAGGAATAATTCAATTGCAACTCTGCTGGGTTTTACAGCACGCGAGTTGGAACCCAATAAAAGACACGTATCTGATCTGCCAGTGTCCATTCTCAAGGTGAACGCCATACGTGTTGAGTGTAACATAACAACTGGTGCTTATATTAATGGGCGGAAAGTTCATACAATTCATGAATTTTTTCCCTCAGTACCACCGGGCTATAAAATTATTGAAGTGCCGTCAAACGTTATTTATCTGCCAGTCACAACTAAAATAATTGACAATATTCAGCTCCGTATTGTGGATCAGGAGGGTGATTTAGTGAATTTCCGCGGTGAAATAATCACCATACGACTTCATCTCAATGGGCATAGTGTTTAATCGGACATCTATTAATAATAAGCGAGCATGGAGCGCGGAAATCAGTCGTCAACCACCGCTCAAAGTGTTAACACCACGCAACCTTTTACTCTTGAAGAATTTGGGTCTAAAAGTTTGTGGCGTGCACGCGTGAGAAATTATTTGAATTGCGCATTGTGTCTTTGTTGTGTGCAATGGCGGAAGAAATCGTAAATATTCAAACACCAATCATGTTCGATGAATCCATCACGCATTATGAGATTCATGCTCATCAACCATACGCCTCTTCAACGTATGAGAATAGCGATGAAATACGTATTTCAATTCAACATCAAGATTTATCAATTTTACCGAGCAAAAGTTCTATACACATTTGCGGCAAACTGACGAAAGAGGATGGTCTACCAACAGCTACAACGAAGCTCGTCAACAATGCGATTTGTCATTTATTTGCGGAAGTGCGCTATGAACTCAATGCCGTGGAAATCGATCGTAATAAAAATGTGGGCGTGACATCGCTCATTAAAGGACTGACATCACTCACACCGGCAAAAAGTTCAATGTTGGAAAATAGTGGTTGGATTGACATTTAGGAAACAAAGCAAATTGTTGATGCGGCGGGGAACTTTGATATTTGCATACCATTGAGTATGTTGCTAGGCTTTGCTGAAGATTATCGAAAAATTGTGGTTAATGCAAAGCATGAATTGATCTTGACCCGATCGCGGACTAATCACAATGCTGTAATGCAAACGACCGCTGAAAATTATCGACTTAGTCTGCGGAAAATTGAATGGCTCGTACCGTATGTGACTGTTGGAGATCAACGAAAAATTCAACTTTTAAAGTTTATTGCTAAAGACACACCAATTTCAATGAGTTATCGTACGTGGGAATTGTATGAATATCCAATGCTCCCCGCAACCTCCAAGCACGTATGGTCCGTCAAAACTTCAACGCAATTGGAAAAACCACGCTATGTAATTCTCGCAATGCAAACTGGACGTAAAAATGCTGTGGCTAAGAATGCGAGCGCTTTCGATCACTGCAATATAACCGATGTGAAATTATACTTGAATTCGCAATGTTATCCATATGGCAATATGAATTTAAATATCCAACAAAATCAGTATGCGCTACTTTATGAGATGTACACAAACTTTCAATCAGAGTATTATGGCAGGGAGGCTGAGCCGTGGTTGAGTAAAACCGATTTTCTCATGCATGCACCTCTCATCGTAATCGACTGCTCCAAACAAAATGATTCTCTGAAATCCGGACCGGTGGATGTCCGCCTAGAGTTTGAGACAAAAACCAACATCCCTGCACACACATGTGCATACTGTCTCGTTCTACATGATCGCGTCGTAGAGTATAAGCCATTGAGTGGTGGGGTTAAAAAATTGGTATAAAAAGGTGTGGTGGTGGATGCTGGAGCATCAGTCGAGATGGAGTTTATCGTCGATCTGCAAGGTTTCAAGGGACCCAACAATGAATTTATTCTCAAGGAAATTTCCATCATTCGTGCGGACGAGAAAAATTCTGAACCCTTGACGCTCTTCTTCAAGCCGCCATACGCATGGAATTATTTACCATCTAAATATAAAATAATGAATAAGTGGTTGGAGCGTAATTACCATGGCATGTCATGGGAATGTGGAACCATAGTCTACGACGCAGTGAAACCATTAGTCCAAGGAATTTTACAACGAGCTCGAGTTGTCTACGTTAAAGGCGGACAAAAATCTTTATGGCTTGAGAGCTTCCTTTCAATGGATATTATCGACTTGGAGACCCTTGACTGCCCATCGTTGAAGGAGTTGCTGAAAACTCCATCCAATTGTCCCCACCACCACCACACTGCGAATGCTAATTGCGCGACGATGAATGTGAAATCGCTCAAGAGTTGGTTCTATGTTTATAATAACTTATGTAAACGAGGGGTGTTGGAATAAATAACACATTTTTTCAAAATATTTTTGCTGTTTATTAACTCGCCCATCTCATCATCCTCCTCCTCCTCCTCCTCCTACATCACATCAACATTTTACAATTTTTACACGAATTGAGGTTGAATTCCAACCGATAGATTCGATACATTTCAAATTTTGAGAAATTCAATGCCATTTAAATTTCCACCGAGATACTTTATGGAAAGTTGGCCTGCACGTGCGGTCTTCATCAACTCCTCGAACATTGCGGTATTTTGTTGAAATGCTCTGACGACTCGAGCTGGCAGGAAGATGTTGAATTCGCCCTTAATCTCGGCGACGTATCGATCTCCATATTTCGTGTTGATTAGTCGAATATCACTGACGGTGTAATTGCCGTTGACTTGAAGATCTTTGAGTTTCTTCGTGGGCAGAAATTCAGACTGTTGTGTAATTGCGTTGATGCTGGCAAAATCCATGGTTCGAAGATGTGTACTGTATGAGGTTGATGTAAGAATGAGTTGGCTCCTATTCTCAGCTCTTCTATTTGTATCAGTCATCCCTTCTCCTAAGCATCCCCCTTCTCCCAGCATCCCTCCCACTCAGCATCCCCTTCTCCTCAGCATCCCTCATACTCAGCATCCCAAACATGTTCAAACTTGTTCGCAGCCCTCTTATCTTTCACGCAGGTATCCTAGCTTCTCAAAAACAGGCTCAATCTTGTTCGCAGCATCTTTCACCGAGGTATCCTTGCTTCTCAAACAGGTTCAAACTTGTTCGCAGCATCCTTATCGCCTCTGGCGCCTGCATCCTAGACAGGTGCATAAAGGTTCGACAGTCTCACAACACTTTCTACAGTTACGACGTTGTGGTGTTGGACCATCTATGCAATCACCCGTCATATTCCAATGTTCATAACAACGACGATACGATCTAATTTCACGATCACATTGATAATAGCTTGGCATTCTATCCCACAAGATATCGGTGAATTCACTGAAATATCTTTTAAATGTTGTGGGTGAAATAATTAAAAGATCACTTTTCGTCAATTCTGTGGGGCTTTTTATGCGTTGAATTGCAAAATCATAAACAAGCTTCTCCATAATCCAACACTTTTCACAGTCTCGACGACTAGGCCCATACGCGTCAACGTGCCCCCACTCCCACACTTGATTGAAATGATCACGACACTCACAGTACGATGCTACCTCACTATCAGACTGCAATCTTTCAGGCAACCGATCCCACAATTTCCTAATGTAAGCACTGTAATGGTTTAATAGCATAGCTTTAGGTATTGATTCTAGCTCATTTTTTGTCAAGTCCAATACATTTTTCAACGGATGAATTGTATATACACTAGCACATCTATCCATGTTGACGTCAACTCGAAGTCTAATGAGACAAAATAAAAAACCTTTAGAGTAACGGCTAGACGGTAACCCTATACTGATTAGAATCTAAGGTTTTCGAGAAAAGTGGGGGTATGTAGCGAACTCCTCGCCGGAAGGGTTTTTCTACCTGAGATAGCTCATTAAGACTGCACTGCTCTATCAGAGTTGGGAATAATAAAAAATAAAAAATAAAAAAATAAAAAAAACAACTCTAACTTTCTCCCGAAGGCCTTAATGAGTTTGAAATATAGAATTCCATTCATAACTTCTAATCACTCAAATGCTATACGCTGTCAGCAATCCTTAAGAGCCTTACGAAAGGATTAAATATTTTTTTAAATTTTTTTATTTTTCCAAGTTTCATAAAAATTTGAAAATGCCCATCGTATTCTTTAACATCGTAGAGTAGGGGGTAAGTAACTCCTACCCACTACCCGAATGCTAGTATTTAAAAAAGGGTACGTTCCCTTGAAAATTAAACCATTCTGCTGTTTGCAATCTTCGTGGTACGTCGTGCGGAAAATTTCTATCATTTTTTTTTTCGTGATATTTCTTTATCGTGCATCTCGATTCCCGTTACAAAATTCACGACGTTTTATACATTTTGTACTAGTGATATCTAAGTGCAAAATCTACCGAGTTTTTCGCGTATTCGCCGTGTGAAAGTGTTTTGAGTTTTTTTTTGTGCATCAGTCCCCGAGAGTGTTTCGCATAATGTCTGGAATTTTTGAAGTAATTGATATCAGCGACGCCGAGTTCTCCGAAGTCGAGGACTATGACGCGGTGTTTAGCCAAGGACTTGATGATAACGCGATATTCGGTCCGGAGGGCCAAGTGATGGAGACTGAATATTTCGATATCGAGGATTATGCGGCGATGCTCGTTGAGGAGGACCTTGGGCAGAACTTTGGCGGTGACATCAACGTCTCGGATGCTGAGACGATCATCAATGACGAGGTTATGGACTTGGTGAGCTGGGACGATGACTGCCAGATTATTTATCCGGCCGTCATTAAGCCCGAAGTCATTGAGATAGTCGATGACATCATCGAGCCTGAGCTCATTGAGATCGTCGATGTCGAGCCCGAGATCATCGACATCGCCGATGATGAGGTGGAGGCTGTGGAACCAGCCGATGATGGGGTGGAGGCTGTGGAACCAGCCGTTGATTATTTCGATTTTTTCAATCTGCTCCATAACGGCCCGAATCACGACCCGGAAATGCAGCAGTACCACCCCATCTCTCCCGATGCCGGGTATGTGAGTGATAACGGAGTAATCAGCGATGTGATCTATGAGAATAGGATTTCGCAAGCGATCGCGAACTCGTTGAATAGATCAACCCGCACGTGTGTTATTCGGTCCTTTTATCAAACGCGTGCGGGTGATCTAATCTGTCATCACTGTTACTTGCTCAATCCACACGTCTATGGGCAAGTAACCGCATACTCGGACCACATCGTAGGAGCGTGCCAGGACGTCCTCCAGTTTCGATGTGCGAGTTGTATGGACACGCTATGTATGTTCATGGCGCATGGATCGTGCAACATTTGCAGAAATATACCTTGGTAAGTATTTCTTTTTCATTATAATTCTTTTATATTTTAAATTTTAAAAAATTTTACTAATTTTTTTTTCATATTTTCATATGTTACAGACGTCCCGGAACTTTTTTTTTTTTTTCTTCTTTCATTAAAAATAAAATAAAAAACTTTATTTGAAAATTAAAAAATTTGAAATTAAAAATGATTTATCGACCTTCCCCCATCGCAATAGATGATCCCATCCCTATATATATATAAGTATAAAGGGTAAGCGCCGGAAGGGGGGGACTTATCTCTTGCTCGCGCGCTCGGCTGGAAAATCCCCCCCACTTAGCTGGGGTACCTGGGGCCTCTGCGATCCTTAGATGACTCATGCGACTCTCGCCACCGGATGCTGCTGATCGGTATCAATGCACTTAACGGCGTATCTCACGCCCCCTCTTTTATGACCCCCCCAATAAAATCACTTAACTGCGATCCTTATCTCAAAAGCACTTAACTTTCTCTCAGTGACCCCCCCAATAAAATCACTTAACTGCGATCCTTATCTCAAAAGCACTTAACTTTTTCTCTCAGTGGGTGGGCGGGAGGGGGGTGGTGGGCGGTCGGGAGGGGGTGGTGGGTGCATTTGATGCTACTTGCCAGCAAAAGTGGGAGGGGGCGGTGGGTGGGTGGGAGGGGGGCGGTGGGTGGGAGGGGGTGGTGGATCGTCGGGGAAGTGGGCTAGGTCATAAAAGAGGGGGAGGTAAAATGGGGGGCGGGGATGACGTCATTTATTGGGGTCATAAAAAGGGGGGAGGTAAAAAGGGGGGAGGTTGGAGTGGGGGTGGAATGTGAATTAGAATCCCCATAGTATATATACTCGCATCCTTGTCTCGCGACACTTAGACGCGATTCTCGACATCGAGCCGCTGAGGAAGGGAACGTCGAAGGGTCTAGTAAAAATAATCGACGAAATTCGACAACACCTCAGCATGCTGAAATCTTTAGAAGTGACACCGGACGAGCAGGTTATAGTAAGAATACTCGAAAGAGCTCTTCCAAGGGATATAAGGGAGAGATGGGAAGAATCTCTCAATTTGGATTCATTGCCAAACTTCGAATCGTTCTGCAAATTCATTTGTGAAACGTCCCACCGACTCTCGGCCCTGGAACAGGACAATGCGCGCACGAAAGGGGAAAAACGGCCCAACGAAAGGGAAACAATGACGGCAAAAATGCGAAAGGGTGATCATGGCGCACAAACGTTCATCACCAACTCGCCCACAACCTGTGTGCATTGCAGCGGCAGTCACATAATATACAAATGCCCTACGTTTGAAAAAATGACGACACAACAGCGTTGGGACGTCGTCAAGGCCAAACGCCTGTGTCGTAACTGCTTACGCCCTCACCCCGGTGAGTGTCCTACCGACCGACGATGCAAGCAATGCCGAAATTTTCATCACACGCTCCTACATTCAGAGACATCCAAATCATCGGGATCCTGGGTCACGCCGAAGGGTTCAGACAACAGCAAGTCAACGCAAGCTAAGGCGTCGTCGGCATGACTAGGCGTGGACGTGTTCAACTCGGTCGCACACGCGCCTAGCTCACAATTAATGATGAGCGCTATAATAAACGTTCGCGACGTCGACGACAAATTAATCGAGGCCCGAGCCTTGTTGGACACTTGTTCAACCGCGCATTTTATTACAGAAGAGTTTGCTCGAAGATTGCGAACTCCCGCACGGGCGTACGCAGCGCCAGTCAGCGCGATCAACGGGACACAGACGCAAACGAAAGGTTGTGTCAAGGTACAATTTCAATCAAAAAGCAACAGATTCGCCAAATCCGTGACGTGCCTGACGATCGAAGAAATCGCAAGCTCGGTGCCGGACACGATATTTCCACGCGAATTGGTTAAGATCCCAAAAAATTTACAATTAGCAGACCCGCTGTTCCACTTACCCCGACCAGTGGATATATTAATCCTAGCCAAAAATCCCCTCCCGGGGAAAAAAGCCTGGACAAGTCCATTTGTTCGTGACCCCCGTTTCCAATCGTTTTCACAGACAAATCCAACCCCCTTAAAAAAGAATTGAAATAAAATGAAGAATAGAAAAAAACCCTCGGAAAAAATGGCTCCTAAAAAAATGGAGAAAAACCCAAAAAAAAAAAAAATCAAAACAATTGAAAAAAATACAACGAATGTAAAAATGGTAAAAAAAAATTGATTATTTTCGCTCAGCACGGAAAATTCTTGATATCCATGAAAGGACAAGTATTCTATTGATGGCTGAAAATCAATTAACAAGAAAAAGGGAAAAGTTCCAAAAAAAAACACGGCACAAAAAAAAGAAACCCCTAAATACACAATAGCGAATCGACAGAAAAACTTGCGCGACGTGATGGAAAACTAAAGTTTGACATCGCATGTTGAGCAGTTGAGCGGATGCGCACAGAGTACTTGTCCGGCCCGAAAATTTTTGTATTAGCTTCCGCTATTTTTAGATAGATAGAACAACTCGGTTGTATTCATGAGAAAAATGATGGGCGTTATACAAACATCACTGAACTTTATACATTCAAATGCATTGGTACAAATTCAAAGTTTTCTCTCGATTTGATATACAATTATTTAAGAGAAACGCAGTGGCTAGTCGTCCGGATAGCCGGACGAATAATATTCGTCCGGACACGCTTTATCCAATGATTTCCGCTTTATCCGTACGATTAAGGGTTGCTTATTCGTCCGACCATGCTTTTTAGTGTATGAAATATCCGGACGAATAGCCACAGCCATTAATGGAATAGCCACAGCCATAAACAACTAATGAATAATTAAGGTGCAGCGAGTTAAATTCAATGACTCGTAATGCATCGGAAAAAATTGCACTCCCAGCCATTTTTTGTATTATTCACTTGAAATGTAAATCGGTTTTGGAAAGAATAACCTTGATTGACTCGAGATTTTCACCGACCATTTACGTGTTTTTTCTAAAAAGCTTTCTGAGACTAAACAATTACGTTATGTCACGTTCATAACCTATGAGCACTTTTAATAAAAAAATTTCGGGCCGGACAAGTACTCTGTGCGCATCCGCTCAACTGCTCAACATGCGATGGCAAACTTTAGTTTTCCATCACGTCGCGCAAGTTTTTCTGTCGATTCGCTATTGTGTATTTAGGGGTTTCTTTTTTTTGTGCCGTGTTTTTTTTGGAACTTTTCCCTTTTTCTTGTTAATTGATTTTCAGCCATCAATGGAATACTTGTCCTTTCATGGATATCAAGAATTTTTCGTGCTGAGCGAAAATAATCAATTTTTTTTTACCATTTTTACATTCATTGTATTTTTTTCAATTGTTTTGATTTTTTTTTTTTGGGTTTTTCTCCATTTTTTTAGGAGCCATTTTTTCTGAGGGTTTTTTTCTATTCTTCATTTTATTTCAATTCTTTTTTAGGGGGGTTGGATTTGTCTGTGAAAAGGATTGGAAACGGGGGTCACGAACAAATGGACTTTTCCAGGCTTTTTTCCCCGGGAGGGGATTTTTGGCTAGGATATCACTTCTTTTTTCTGATTGGAAGTCTCGAATTTTTTCAGTCCGGTGGGAATAATTTGCTGATTTTTCCCTAGAAGTGTACTCTGTGGAGCTCATTTTAAGCCAAGAATCATGTCTCTATCTCAATTTTTCACCGAGATATGATTTTTTGCCCATTCCCATCATTTTTGCTCGAAAATAACGATTTTTCATCAATTTTCGAACGAAAATCGCTCTTCTGCGAGCAACGACGGTGAAATCATGTTTTTTTTGTCGTCCACATGGTTTGCTGAGCTAAAAGGAAACGTGAACGCGTGCCATAATCTTATATTTTCTCGAGAATGGTATTTTTGCATTTTCACCATCAGCTTAGAAAAAAAAACGCCATTTTTACATGACTTGAGAGTGAAGATTTTATTTAGTTGACTTTATGGGAATAAATTGCTGATTTTTTTCCCAGAAATTTACTCTGTGGATCTTAATTTAAGCCCAAAGTCATGTCTTTATCTCAATTTTCCACCGAGATATGATTTTTGTCCATAACCATGATTTTTGCTTGAAAATGACGATTTTTCAACAATTTTCAAACGAAAATCGCTTTTCTCCGAGTAAAAATCGTATAAATTATGACCTTTTTTCCAGCCTTTCAGTTTGATACGCTGAAAAGGAAAGAAAACACGCGCCAAAGTCTCAATTTACCGCGTCAATGCCATTTTCGATTTTCGACCTTGAGTTGGAAAAAATCAAAGTTTCAACATGAATTTGTCGCGAAGAATTTTTATTCTTGGCTCCATGCGAATGGAATGCTGATTTTTCTTCTTCAAATATACTCTGTGGAGCTCAATTGAAGCCCAGAGTCATGTCTCTATCTCGATTTTTCATCGCAATATGATTTTTTGCTCACGATTATGATTTTTGCTTGAAAATGACGATTTTTCGTCAATTTTCAAACGAAAATCGCTCTTCTCCGAGTAAAAATCGCATAAATTATGCATTTTTTCCAGCCACTCAGTTTAATACGCGGAAAAGAAGAGAAAACACGTGCCAAAGTCTCAATTCATCGCGGGAATGCAATTTTCAACTTTTGATCACGAGTTGGAAAAAATCAGAGGTTGAACATGAATTTGTTGCCAAGAATTTTTCTGCTTGGCTCCATGAGAATGGACTGCTGATTTTTTCCCTTCAAATATACTCTGTGGAGCTCAATTTAAGCCCAGAGTCATGTCTCTATCTCGATTTTTCATCGAGGTATGATTTTTTGCTCACGAGTATGATTTTTGCTAGAAAATGTCGATTTTCCGACAATTTTCAAACGAAAATCGCTCTTCTCCTAGTGAAAATCGCATAAATTATGCATTTTTTTTCAGCCACTCAGTTTGATACGCTGAAAAGAAGAAAAAACACGTGCCAAAGTCTCAATTTATCGCGGGAATGCAATTTTCAACTTTTGATCACGAGTTGGAAAAAATCAGAGTTTTAACATGAATTTGTCGCGAAGAATTTATATTTTTGGCTCCATGAGGATGGACTGCTGATTTTTTCCCTTCAAATATACTCTGTGGAGCTCAATTTAAGCCCAGAGTCATGTCTCTATCTCGATTTTTCATCGAAATATGATTTTTTGCTCACGAGCATGATTTTTGCTCGAAAATGTCGATTTTTTGACAATTTTGAAACGAAAATCGTTCTTCTCCGAGTAAAAATCGCATAAATTATGCATTTTTTTCCAGCCGCTCAGTTTGATACGCTGAAAATAAGAGAAAACACGTGCCAAAGTCTCAATTTATCGCGGGAATGCAATTTTCAACTTTTGATTACGAGTTGGAAAAAGTCAATATTTTAACATGAATTTGTCGCGAAGAATTTATATTTTCATGCCACTGACAGTTATCTGGAGCTTTCGGATACCGGATAGCTGGCAGCGATAAGAATTTCATGGGGCTCAGCGGAAAGATTTTCATGTGGCTCAGCGACAAGATTTTTATGTTGCTCAGCGACAAGATTTTCATGTCGCTGAGAGTTATTGTCGCTTTCCGATTAATCTAACGCCAGCGGCGATGTCAGTTATGCTACACAATAATTGGTTCCTTTCGAAGCAAAACTTGTCGCTGAGAAATATCCAAAGCTTCCGGATAACTCGCAGCGACAAAATTTTCATGTGGCTCAGCGACAAGATTTTTATGTCGCTGAGAGTTATTGTCGCTCCGCAATCAATATAATATGCCAGCGGCGATGTTAGTTATGCTCCACAATTATTGGTTCCTTTCGAAGCAAAACTTGTCGCTGCGAGATATCCAAAGCTTCCGGATAACTCGTAGCGACAAAATTTTCATGTGGCTCAGCGACAAGATTTTTATGTCACTGAGAGTTATATCTGGAGCTTTCGGATAGCTGGCAGCGATAAGTCTTACACGTCGCTCAGCGGAAAGATGTTCATGTGGCTCAGCGACAAGTTTTTTATGTCGCTGAGAGTTATTGTCGCTCTGCAATCAATATAATATGCCAGCGGCGATTTCAGATATGCTGTAAATGAATAAAACTGTGGGCTTAGGAATAGGGCAATGGTTGTGAAGCATATTCATTCCTGAAGCATATTTTCCTGTCACTGGAGCATGTCATTAATGCTACCTGAAAATTGGCATTAGTGAGGTTATGGCGAGCTGTCAGAGCTTTTAGCACATTATTCATCACAAAGTCGGCAAAAAATATCAACCCGTTTCCAGCTATCTCTCTCACACTCGCGTCAATATCGGCCGTCAAAATATACACGATTGCTAGCGGAATTTTAGGTTATGATTTTCTAATTTTGACAATCTGACTTTCGAATGTTTCTATATCTATATTTATGACCGGGAAATCGAACGACACATGTATAAAGATGTATTCGTGAACTGGCAACTAACAGGTGTTCCTCGGATGGGAACAGCTGGATATGTCGTCAGACACGACCAATCAGAAACACGATGGCCACACGGGCCCTTTCTCTGTGTCGTATACATACACGCACGCACACTTCGATCAGCGCATAATTTTGCCCGTGCAAAGGTTTTCTCAGCAATTACGGTATCAATCGGGTTGATTTATGGCTCAATCGAGGGGGGATGACGGAATTAGTCTCCAGTTCAAATTTCAGATCATGAAATTACCCCTGAGCTTCGTAATTCAAGAAAGTGTCTGCCCCCACCGGCGAAATCGCTTTTCTTAGAAATAATATACTCGGGTGAGTTTCGGGCCAGCAGACGACGCTGTCAAATGTACTTGTCCCGAGACTCTGCCGAGTCTCTTGATCGGTGCCGGCGCCACGTTGTCCATGTTGTCCGTCGGACAAATAAATCTGTCGCAAAACGGAATTGATTTGATTTTACAGAAAACGCGCCTCGGTTGGGTAATCGCCGGAGGGGTAAAAAAAGAGCGCGAGGATCATGGAATTTTTTGCAATTTAACGAACCTTTCAAAATTAATTAACAAGTTTTGGGAAATCGAAGAGGTCAACGCCAAGGCATCCTTCTCGTCCGAGGATTCATTGTGTGAAGAACATTACGTCGAAAATACAACGCGTAACAGCGCGAGGCGATATATCGTGCGTTTACCGTTTCGACACGCGAATACGGATTTCGGCGATTCACGATCGCAAGCGCTGAGACGATTCTACTCTCTCCAGAAGAGATTGAACTCGGATCCGGTCCTTAAGGAAGAGTACGCCAAGGTCATGCAAGAATACACGGATCTCGGACATATGTCGGAATGTCACGATGATTCAAACGGATATTACATGCCGCATCACGCGGTGATAAAAGCTTCCAGCAGCACAACCAAGGTTCGCGTAGTGTTTGACGCCTCCGCGAAGGCTGGCAAAGGTTTCTCGTTAAACGACACCTTAATGATCGGTCCGGTCATACAAAATAAATTATTTGGGCATCTGTTACGTTTCCGAATCCATACATACGTCGTCACGGCCGATATCGAAAAAATGTACCGGCAAGTGCTCATGCATCCCGATGACCGCAGATTTCAGCGGATTTGTTGGTACCGCGGTAGTGAGATCGCAACGTATGAACTGAATACGGTAACCTTCGGGGTATCAGCTGCGCCTTATCTCGCTATACGCACGATTCACCAGCTTGCGGACGATGAGAACACGAACTTTCCCCAAGCGTCACAAGTTTTGAAGCGCGATATGTATGTCGATGATCTCTTAACAGGTGCGGATTCGCTTGAGGAGATTTTGAAAATACGCGACGATGTAATCGAATTGTTGAGGCGTGGAGGGTTCAATATTCGACAATGGGCCTCCAATCATCGACACGCGCTCGACAATTTAGACAAAAGATTTCACGACCTCGACCGTGCGATCGAACCAAATCCCGTCATAAAAACACTCGGTGTCGTGTGGGATTCGCAACGCGATAAGTACGGGTTTACTGTTAAACCTTTCGAGTGCTCGGGAGCGGTAACGAAACGAACCGTATTGTCCGAAATCGCAAAAATTTTCGACCCATTGGGCTTACTCGGTCCAACAATCATGTTCGCAAAGATCGTCCTTCAGAAATGTTGGCGGGCGAAAGTTGACTGGGATGAATCCTTACCGCAAAATTTGCACGCAGACTGGTTGGCGTTTGCTAATCAGCTCGGACTCTTGCGAGACGTAGCGGTGAAGCGCCATTTACTCGTGAAAAATTCAAAAACCATCGAGATACACGGGTTCTGCGACGCTAGCAAGAATGGGTATGGGGCTTGCCTCTATGTACGATCGGTCGATGCAAACGGCCGAATTTTTACAGCTCTAGCATGCGCCAAATCTCGAGTCGCTCCGTTAAAGGTGAGCCGTACATCGAAAGGGGGAACCCTGGCGGAGGAAAAGGAAAGGAAGACACACACAATCCCTCGTCTGGAATTATGCGGTACGTTGATTTTAACTCGATTATACAAGGAAGTGCGACTGATCTTAGATTTCAAAATAGATCGCATTATATTATGGTCAGATTCGAGCATCGTTCTCAACTGGCTAAAAAAACCCCCAGAAGTTTTAAAGGTCTTCGAATCAAATCGCATTGCCGAAATACAGACTCTCGGCAAGGATGTGAACTGGCGCCATGTGAAGGGTAAGGAAAATCCCGCCGACGCAATATCACGCGGCCAACTTCCCAAGGATTTTTTGCAAAACAGCTCGTGGTTCACAGGACCGATTTGGCTGAACCAATCAGAAAAAGAATGGCCAGCGAACACCGAATTCAGGGTCAATGACCTTGTCGGCTTCAAGAAAAATGTATGCTTTATTACACAACCAGAGATCTGCGAATTACTCACCCGATTTTCATCCTATTCAAAATTAACACGGATAGTTGCATATTGCATGCGGTTTCGAACATCAAAAAGGTATACAGGACGAGAAGTCAGCACGACAGAAAAAATGGAAGCAGAGAACAAAATTTTACAATTAATCCAGAGAAATCAGTTCTCAAAGGACATCGACAGGATCATGAACAAGGAAACCGTTAAGGACAACAAACTCGCTTCGCTGAATCCGTTCGTAGACGAGTCAGGGCTTCTTCGCGTCGGAGGACGTCTAAAAAGAGCAAATATTCCCCACGAGCAGAAACACCCAATTTTCTTGCCAACACACCATCCTGTCACTGATTTAATTATCAAGGAAACGCACGAACGTGCGTATCATGCCGGCGTTCAGAGCACGCTCTGTACTATAAGACAGAGAGGACTGTGGTTGCTCGATGGAAAAAACCAGGTCAGAAGGGTCATCCGGAAATGCGTTCGATGTTTGCGACACCGGCCAGTCCCGCTGGAAAGCAAAATGGCCGACTTACCTGAAACCCGGGTGAACGGGACAGCGGCATTCTTGCACGTGGGTGTGGACTATTTTGGCCCAGTGCTCGTGAAGGAAAAGAAATTTCGAAACAAAAAAATCATCAAGTCATACGGCTGCGTGTTTGTTTGCATGGCCACAAAGGCTGTCCATATCGAGATCGCAAGCGATCTGAGCAGAGAAACGTTTCTCGCGGCGTTCTGCCGTTTTATAGGTCGTCGTGGTGTTCCTAGTCACGTGTTTTCGGATAACGGAACAAATTTTGTCGGGGCAAACAAAAATTTACGCGAACTATATGCGCTACTCGAAAGCAAAGAGTTGCAAGGGGCCGTCGTCGCATACGCAACTCAACGCAACATCACGTGGCAATTCAACCCTCCATTGTCACCACATTTCGGAGGTTTGTGGGAGGCCGCTGTGAAGTCATTCAAACACCATTTTTTACGGGTTGTAAGAGAACAAGCTTTCACTATCGAAGAATTCAACACTTTGGCGATAGAAATCGAAGCGATTTTGAATTCAAGACCGCTATGTTCTCTCTCTTCCGATCCCAATGATCCAGCGGCGCTGACACCAGCTCACATCCTCATAGGACGCCCACTCACAGGGTTGCCGGAGGCGGATCTGTCCCGCGTGCCGAATAATCGATTGACGGTCTGGAATTTCATTTCTAAGGCTCGTCAAGATTTTTGGCAACGCTGGTATCTGGAATACTTGAGCGAATTCCAGAAGCGACAGAAATGGCATAATACGACGGGCCAACTTCATCCAGGAGATGTCGTAATTCTAATTGAAAAGAATCAACCTTGTATGCGGTGGCCGCTGGGAATAATCCGCAAGGTGCATCCCGGTGATGACGGAATTGTTCGAGTGGCGACCGTCAAGACGGCGCAAGGCGAATATAAACGAGACTGCACCCAACTGTGCCCATTGCCAACAAAAATTTGAAAAAAAAAAAACCTTCTTTGATTAGCTCCGTTGCACATATAGTTAATTCGATATAGATATGTTCGATTGTATCAGCACATGACCGTTGTCTATTGCAATAAAGGAGAAAAATTATATGAATTTCATGCTTGCTCGCTCTCCTCGCAACGGGGGGAGTCTGTTCCGTTGAACAAATAATTTTCGAGTGCCTTGAAAGAAAGCGCGAGAGAAAAAACGAGTGGGTCGAACGGTCGTAGCTTTAAAAACAAAAAACACATGAGAAAAGAAAATCTATGACAAAAAAAAACAAGGGGAAGTTCAGTTCAGTTCGTTTTTTAGAGTAGGAAGGAGCTGGATCAAGTTCCTGGTACGTGAACAAGACCGCTCCGAAAAGACGAAAAAACCCGCGGTACGTCCCGCCAGGTATGCCGGCACGGCCCGATGTACCAGTTGTCAAACGCAATGTTTGACAGCCAGTCATCAGCTGACTGCTCCAAAATATCGGCGATACTCCAAAAGCGCAATGCTCATGGATTCGCCAACAACCTCCACATCATCCATGACACCCACATACACACACACGCACACACACACACACATATTTAGACGAACTTGATTCCAAATAGATTTCACCTCCACAAGTCAAATTTCGAGGGGTTTTTTTCTCTGAGGTTCACATCTCAGAGATTTTCCCCTCTACGAGCCAAATAAATGAATTTTACGGCTCAAAAAACGTGTTTTTATTTCTATCCTTACCCTGGTCACTTGATTTCATAATGTAAAAAGAAATTCCCTTTATTACAATTAATAATTTCAAGAAAATGAAAATTCCGCGGATATTTTTTTATTAAAAAATTCGCGCCCCACAAAACAGGGGTCACCAACAAATGGACTTGTCCAGGCTTTTTTCCCCGGAGAAGGGAATTTTGGCCTGTATATCACTTCTTTTTTTCTGACTCCGAAACCTAAATTTTATTCTATCAATCGATAGCATAACCGATTAACAGCCCGGACTATTCAACTTAAAAGTTAGAGGAGCCTCAGAATTGCAGTTTTCCGTAAAAGCAAAATGCCCGAAAAGTGTAATGTATCATCATTGGCTCATAACTTAGGCCCCCTCGGAATAGGGATCTTTTTATCCACTAGCTGCACGTGACGGTCTTTTTATATTATCCAACACTGGATGAACGATCTTTGTTTCATTTTATTTGACAATATACATTTTCTAACGTTCATTCTATTACGTTGAGATATATTTACGGCGACAAGAAAAACATATTAGGCATTTTTCGCGTTAACGGGCCAGGTCTTTCTTGCAATGATAGTATCATCAACTCGAATGCAAGTCGAACGGCCCTGTCGTATCATACATGTATAGTAGGGTGCTTTTTTTTGGCGACATTTTTTTTTTCACTCCCATCTCGCATTTTTGTGGGGAATACCTTAAAGAAGATTCCCTGAAAATTTGAGCCCTTAATATTAATTTTAAGTACTCGCCCAAGGCGTCCAATGATTTCCCCTTTAAAATACACGTAAAGTTCGATTTTTCTTCTTAAAAGTTGTACAGATCAGAGGCATTTAAAGGTACGATCTTGGTCGACGAACCGATTTATTCATAATTGAATGCTCTACAAAAGTGTCCATTGTGACGTGATTGTAACTCGAACTGGCGAGGTCGTACGGGTCACTAAACCCAATTTTTTCATGAAATTCTCGTTTTTTTACCTCTATCTCGTAAATGACAAGAGCTACAGAAAAAATAAGAATGACAAACTTGGAGGAAATTCAATTTTCTACAAAAAAGTATTGAAGCACCAAATCGCTAACATCGATGTTTCTTGAGATATTGGGCTTTTAAGTTGAGGTAGTATGGAATTTTCATGGATTATTGAGCTAAACCGTATAAGTTGTTAATTTATTATTCTTTATTGTCATTTAAATCATCAAATATTTATTCGTTAAGTTGCAAATGATTGGAAAGTTGAATAATTGAATGTTTTGAAACTGAAATTCGAGAAAAAAACACATTTTCAAAGTGCTTAAAATCATTTTTTTCACTTTTCACAAATTTTTCAATTGATGTTCTCCCGATTCTTCTAATTTACTTACCAGTAATTGAATACCTATGAATTTCTAGTTGAAAATATGTTGTAAATTTACAAAATTTTTAACTAGAAATTTACAAATTTTACAAAATTTTTGTGAATTTACAACATATTTGTAACTAGAAATGTATAGGTATTCAATTACTGGTAAGTGAATTAGAATAATCAGGGGAAAATCAATCGAAAAATTCGTGAAAAGTAAAAAAAACAATTTTGGGCACTTTGAAAATGTGTTTTTTTCTCGAATTCCAGTTTCAAAACGTTCAGTTATTCAACTTTTCAATCATTTGAAACTTGACAAATAAATATTTGATGATTTGAATGACAATAAAGAATCATAAATTAACAACTTATACAATTTAGCTCAATAATCCACGAAAATTCCATACTACCTCAACTTAAAAGCCCAATATCTCAAGAAATATCAATGTTAGCGATTTAGTGCTTGGATACTTTTTTATAGGAAATTGAATTTCCTTCAAGTTTGTCATTCCTATTTTTCCTGTCGCTCTTGTCATTTACGAGATAGAGATAAAAAAACGAGAATTTCATGAAATAATTGGGTTTAGTGACCCGTACGACCTCGCCAGTTCGAGTTACAATTACGTCACAATGGACACTTTTGTAGAGCATTCAATTATGAATAAATCGGTTCGTCGACCAAGATCGTACCTTTAAATGCCTCTGATCTGTAGAACTTTTAAGAAGAAAAATCGAACTTTACGTGTATTTTAAAGGGGAAATCATTGGACGCCTTGGGCGAGTACTTAAAATTAATCTTAAGGGCTCAAATTTTCAGGGAATTTTCTTTAAGGTATTCCCTATAAAAATGCGAGATGGGAGTGAAAAAAAAAAAATGTCGCCAAAAAAAAAAGCACCCTAATGTATAGTGGCCAGTGTCCATATTTTCTCCATCATGAAATATAGCACTTATTACTTTGTATGTCTGGCTACCCAGTTGAATCTTAGAGCTCGGCACAGCCTTTACTTTACATTGCTTTTTAATGTGCTTCCCCGTTTTGGAATCAACAGACGATAATGCCAACCGAATCACCAGTACTTTTGGTAGGGTGGTCAACGAAAGTTGAAAATCCCTTTTCATAACGAGACAATTATCGCAAGGGTTATCTGCTGTTTTCTATTTTTTTAAATAGCCATCTAAAAGTTGTTGGAGCGTCAACGTTTTTCGTGATCCGATAACGTCCATGACAAAGACATTTCTGCGCTCATTTAGAGAGGTATTCGTATAGACACAAGAATTGCAATACGCCTTCGTTGAAACTTGAAATTCAATAAGAGTTTTAATGGACGGTAACACTTGACACAGAGCATTGAAAAACTGTGATGCATCTCCAGAAATGGCTTGAACGAATGTCTCACCAATATATTTTTGAACTGATTGTAGCTCTAAAGGCGGGCTGTCTCTCATTTTATAAATTTTCAATAAAGCGACCAGGGGTTTACAATCCATCGTGTTTTCAAGCAATATTACTATTGGAACGCGGTTGAAAATACATTGAACAACGGTATTAGCATGGCAAGATGTTCCGTCACAATTGAGGAATCCGGTAATAGATTTGTTTTGCCGATTACAAGTTTTGGTGTCATCCGTTTGCACATCAGCCAATCCTTTAGGCACAGCCCAAATGACATCACGCATTTTGTTTCCACGAGTATCCGTGATCATAATGTTTTCGAGGTCAGGCCGATATAACTTTCTTAATCGATTATACTCAGTAATACATAAAGGATTAGCACGGATGGAGTGTGGATCGAAATTAATCAAATGTAATCCATCTAGGGACGTGACTCGCGACAGGGCTACATAAATTTGGCCACAACTGAATACTGAATTCCCACACTTAATGACAGCGTGTTTCAGACTTAATCCCTGACTTTGATGGATGGTAATACCATAGCTAAGACTTAAGGGAAATAGTCTGCGGACCACATACACACCGTCAATAACTTGAAATTTAACGGTTGCACGCTCTATATCATACTGAGCACCATTCGCTAGGACAATCGTGACTTTTTCAATCATACTTTTGTCTAACGATTCGGAAATAGCGACTATCCGGCCAATCGTCCCATTGACAAGACCCAATGTGGCATCGATATTTCGTCGGAGCATAACTTTAGCCCCAATTTTTACAGTGATTACTCTAGCGAGTCCAGCAGTTAAACTTGCATCATCCTCCCACCTGTATAAAATTTTTGTGATTCTAGTTTTGAGGGATGGTTTGTCGATTATATCTTCAGCTATTAATTCAATTACTTTTGCCGGAATCAATTCTAGCATGGCCTCATTAAGAACATCACACATTCGATTAACCGCCATTAAGCAAACTGCATCACAGGGTAAAGAATTTATAAAATTGCACAACTCTCTGATTCTGTCACAGACATTTGAAGATTCCAATTGGATTCTTCTTGACTCCAACATCTGGACAGCATCATTATCTATGAAGCCGAAGCGGATTTTTGAAAGTATGTCTCTATATGACAAATCATCTTTCTGACGCATGTTGATTGTCAATTCGTCATACTTGAATAAATCACGCCATAGATCGGTTGTACCCAGCGATCCAATTAATTTTTCAACCTTTTCTCTGGAAAGTTTCATGAATACGGATTCTTCTCGAACGGGTGGTAATTGTAATAAGTCACGAAAAACTATTATATGTCTTTTTCCAAACCAGCCATCATCAACGTCAGCAGTGTTGAAAATTTCAGTTAGTCTTAAATGAATATACATCAGAGTTATATTTGAGACCATGGACATTTCATCGATAAGAATGAGATCAACGTTTTTCAAAGCGTCTCTGATGATTTCTAAAGCAGCATCCGACAACTCCCTGTATTTTGGCGTACGATTGTGTTCAACAGGCAGTTGAAACAATCTGTGCACGGTGAATCCGTTTTCGTTGAATGCAGCTAACCCGGTGGGTGGAGTTACAGCTGTATCTTTACCTTTTACTTGCTGAAGCCAGAGAGTTAGCATCTTGATCAAGAAACTTTTACCCGTTCCACCTGGGCCACTAACAAACAATCGTAATCTTTCTTCCGAATTCATAGTTTGAATGGACAAGTCAAAGATACGTTTCTGGTTTGCATTCAATTGTTGGTACATTTCTTCAAAGTTGGGCTCTTTATCAGCTTCATTAGCATATAAATTGGCAAACTCTTTCATTCCTTCACCAGCTTCAATAGGATCACACCCGAGCGGAACGTTGGCTGGATCAGCATGATCCTCTTCATCTTTTTTCATTTCATCCATTTTTTGCTGAATCAACCCTTTTACTTCTTTCATGTTTTTCATCATTTCAGAAGAGCGCTCATGATATTCAGCAGCCATTGGCAATGAATTCTGTACTGAACAATACGACGCGGTATATGTTTCCTCGCCATTTTTGAGTTCTGTTAGGGTTCGCTATGGTTGGAATAACACCAGTAACGAGAAAAAGTATTTCTCCGGACTAGTAACGGGATCATATTTGTAATGATTGATCAAACAGCCACGTTCGCGTTCCCGCAGAAACGAACCAGGTCTCAGTTGATAAAACACAACGTTGTCCCGTTTCGGCGTGGTTTTTATAACATCATACCACATCGCATAGTCATAAAGACATAGCGTATCCAATTCGACAGGCCTTTTCGGATAAGTTTCCATCAAGCCATCATAGAATATATCCGTAGACTCTGCATCCATAGCCTCAACAACTTTGCGGGGCTTGACCCGCCTAGTTCTGATAATATTAACATCGACCCACCTAATGACGGTTTCAGGATCCGTTTCAAACAAAGAATAGCCCAACAATGTGTCCGCTGTTTCAAGTGCACCACATTCTTGACTATTCAATACACGCAATCCAATATTCCAAAGCCTGCTAGCTACAGATTTTGTACTGCTTATTTGGTCAGAAGTGTCTGCGACATGGGTTTTTTCGGAGTTTGAAACGTACTTAGTGACATACCAAGCCAATGCAGCCTTATCTTCCCCTATGAATGAAATATCCATATTACCCTCCCACACCGTTAATATAGCAGGATTGTAATTATTTATATTGACTTCTTCAAGACTACGAGGATTATCATACAATTGGCATTTTGATTTCAAATTCTGCCCCCCGGCAATAGAGGTTTGCACGTCCCTGATGATCCATTCGTTGGATACTGGTCTTGGGAATGAAAAGCGACAAACTTTACGACTGCCACCCTTACCTTTCGTTCCTACCGATTTACTGCGCATGCAGTACGAATTGTGATGGTGACTCGGATGTGTCGTGACACGACGATACAACTGGGGTGAAACTTTTGGATTCGGTATTCTACAAGTCACGTATTTTTTTATGAAGTCGGCAACTTCTTCTTTAGAGTTTTTCCCAAGAATCGGAGCATCCTCTATCCATATGAGACAATGAAAATGCTGAATACCTCTTCCCTGATACTCCCTTCGGATAACATAATGTGTTATTTTTCCAATAGGATTGTCGCTTGACTTGAGAAATTCTAACATCGCGCGAAACTCGATATGAATGAATATTGACGCTAATATAGGATCAGCAGCGATGAGTTCGCTTACCGATTTCTTATTACCGACTAAAGGGTTCATTTCTTGTAAGAATTGGGATAATTTGTTCCACTGCCACTCACTCGGACTTAATGTGAGAAACCATGTTGGAGGTCCATAAAAGCGTACCATGTAATGTAAATTACTGCGCGGTATACGCCAGTACTGTTCGGTATTTCGAAGTTTTGAAAATATTGTAGACAAATTTCCTTCGAGCTCTCCTTTCATTAAATGTGCTAGGTAAGAAGCGGATGTGTATCGCACGTTCCCATCGCTAATGTTGAGTTTATGATAAATGCCACTTTGTAATTGCCGAATATTGTGTGCATTCAGAAGAAAGAACAAATATTGTTGGTCCAATCGAAACTGACTGTTCCTTGACAAAATTCGCAATTTTGCATATTCAAAAGCTGAAAGACGCACAAGTCTTTCTTGGTGTTCTCCATTGCAACCATAAGGATATTCAATAGGGAAACACAACAAATCTAAGAGTCTGTACCGATTGTCCAATAGTTCATCGAGAACTTCCAACATCTGATAGAGTTCGGTTGCAGTTTTGTTTTCTTTGGAAGCACCCATTCTGACAATAGTATACTGATCATAAAAATTGTCGAAGGGTGTCATTTTTGTCAACATAGCTCCTCGACGTCCCTCTATTTCCTTACTCGGGACTGCTTTTTGCATTTTTGTTTCACTCTCCTCGATACCAGCAGCAATATTTTGTTCGTTTTCTGCGTGACCATCCTCAAGGACGATATCTGGATCGTCAATGTCATCACCACTGAGACAGTCTTCGGGTATTTGAAATTCAACCTCGCCTAGATTGTGGTCCAACAACTCTGACCATCGCTCGGGTAATTTTATACTACTATAAAGAGGGTTATTTTTACTTAACCACAAAAGAGTATCATATAGTTTTTTCTGTCGACTATTGATTCCCAAACTGTTTAACTTTTTGTGGGAACACCGCGTACTAATATATACAATTCATGATTCGAATTGATTGGACTCGTTGAGGGACAAATTTTTTCCAATGTTTTTTCGAGCGGTAGAGGTAAGTGGAAAGCTCGCCCCTGAGCTTTACTATACATTTTACGGTGGGGCATATTTTTTTTATTAACTGTACCCATTTTTATCACTGTTTGAAAAGCCCTAGCTCTTTGAATCAAAATTCGTTCATATTCATTCAATTCTTGAAGAGAAGTAGGCACTGAACATACATGTAGATTATTAAGGACGCATGTTGGAGGCAGACTTCCAGAGCGGAATTTGGTTAAACAATACTAGCAGATGTAATCTGAATCGCACTCTTTATTTTTTTCAGTAAAGAGTTTCAAATCATCCCAAATCGGTCCAGTCGGTAAAACACGAATATTATCAAGTTTCCTGACGTCTGTTAAGCAACACAACTTTTGACACGACAGACATGGGAAACGGGCCAGATTCGATGCTTTTTTCTGAAACGCCAGAAATGCGTGCTTATATTTACGAAATATAGCATCTTCGTCCAAAAGTATCTCATCGGTACTTTGGAAATGAGTTGCATTCTCTTTCGCTTTGTCCGCAAATTGTTGCAAATTGTCCACGTTCGTCGTATTTAAATCGTCATCAATCTCCATAACGTATTGAAGCAACGCTGAAATTTTATTGAGTAATCGTTTTAGTAATCGGACTTGCGGGAAATGCGGCGACAAAAGTTCTAGAGACAGGAGCAATGATTCGCATCGAAGAGGATCGATGTAGCATGCATGGCTATGACCTAACATACTTTCCATGTGTTTTACCGTACATTTTTTAATTTTAGGCAAAACTGTTTTCAACTTGCACATGGAAATATTTCGCATGATAATGTTGAATTTTTCAAACTTATCCAAAATTATATCGTCCGGAATTCTGCAATGCTCGGAACAAACCCATGTCCGGGACTTGCTGCGGATTTTTTTGGCCGCATTGAGCGGTAGCACGTTTGTTGTCTTGCCTTCGACGTTCAGCATGATAGACTCCGCAATAGTTGGAGCCCGCACGTAAGCAGTTTCCGTATAGTACGGTTCCGACAGAGCTGTATGTTTTCTGACAGATCCGCATAAAGCAACTATGCGGCTATTTTTATCGGAATCTGACACAGCTGCCCGGAGTGTTAAACAAATGTCAGCTTTTTGTTTTAACCTTTGCAACGCTTGTCTGCGTGCAAAAATCTTTTTACCCCTTAATGTTAAACACCATTTCACTATGCGCTCGGCTTCAAAAAGAGATTCACCGACCGAATGAGGACGCAATTTCTTTATCAGTTTTTTTACATACTCTCCTTTAGTACTAGCCATTTTCACGCTATCATTACTTTCATGAATTCGGATATATTTTCGGGATAATGACTTGGCCTTCTGTATTTTTAGTTTTCTATTACCGAACTGCTGAGATTTACATTTATCCTTCTTATTTTCATAGGAATGAACAGTAGTTCGAGCTATAACTTTTGAGCGTTTAGGAGGCTTCTGAAGTGCCACATCGTTGAAAATCGAAGTATTATCTTGTCTATTCTCAGTCGTCAAAATACGTTCTTTGGCTATATGATTAGTTGCATGGGAAGTGCTCTTCGGGATCGAAAATTTCGGAAGCTTTCGATGGTTTTCAACCACGTCAACTGAGATTAGTCTTTTACGCTTTTGCCCACAGCCAGAACTGTTTGTCAGGGAAACAGCAGTATCCTTTCTGACAGTAATTGCTGAACATCTTTCGTGAGCGGTATTTTGAAAGTTTTTATCATTTTGTTTACTTTCGAGATCGATTATAAAGTTTTCTTTTTTCGTTCCATTGCTCAGGATAACGTCATTTGTCTCAGTAAAAGTCACAACTTTGGTCGATGCAAGTTTTCCTTTGCGAGAACCTGTTTTTTGAATTTCCGCGACAAGTGGAAATTCAAGTTTAATAACGGTACCCGAACAATTGTTAATATTATGTTGGACTATTTTCTCGATTATATTACTTGAACTTGAAATTTCACAGCTTTTCATTGTCTCCGGAGAATCAAGTTCACGACGGAAGTGATTTTCGCCCAGAGGCTGCTCTTGGGTGACAGCATTTTCTTTTACACGATCATGAGCTTCGATTGAATTAATATCTTTGGGATGATTGCCGCCTTGTCGCGGGAGTTTGTTACTCAATACTTTCCGTTTTCGTTTTTGCAACTGCTTCAATGAACATATTTTAATAGAATCACCTTCCTTAACTATGCGCGGGAAATGACTGATTGTCCCCGTATCAAATATTTTCAGCAAATGTTGACGCATGTTTCTCACATCATACTCTATTTTCTCAGGCTTTACACAAAAAAAAAGCGAAATTGCAAAAGCAATGGCAAATACGCCGCAGTCACTCGAATTGGGTTGATTCGTTACGGCTGGAAATTTAACGGGACGCTAATCAAAAGAATACGTCGGAAACAGACGCTGAAGATACAATTTGTGGTGTGGATGCAATTTCTTTAGATTCATGGAATCAAATATAAAAATGGAGGGAGTGTCGTAGTACGCGCATACCCAATGCCCTCCTCTATTGTTGATCCCTTCCGAACTATGCAAAATCTGAATGAACTTACGATCGGCTGCCTCCTCACTAATATTATGAGGCAGTTGAACTTTCCAGGTTTCTTGCATTACGAATTCGGATGCAGAATGATCGACTAGGAGCCGACCAAAAGTGTCGATGTGATCTCCAGTGAGCCACTCGCCTTTAGCTAAAATATTTCGATCTATGGAGTTCAATTTGTTCATCGTTATGTTTTTAATAAACAATCAGTGATAGCAGATGTCAGTACAGCGCTCGTAGCAGCTTTCAGCACAGCGCTCGGAGCAGCTTTTGATATAGCGCACGAAGCAGCTGTTCCAGAAAATAGTAAGGAGACAGAAAGAGAAAAAGAGTAGAAGGAAGAAAAGAAAAAGAAGGTCCCTCCGTGGAAATTTCCCTAGGACCAGAAACCAGGGAAACCTACAGAGAAAAAAAATAAGCTTGGAAGATATTGGCATAATGGAATGTCAAAGACTGTGGTTTTATTAAAATTGAATAAAGGCATCTTGGTTAATGCAATTTTGATCACATCAGTGAATTTTTTCTAACTCCATTCAAGAGAACGCCTAATCAAAAAAATTTCGTCCTCTCGGTACAGAAGAAAGCTTGTGTGCCGAGCGGGCGAAAAGTCAATATAGAGGAAAGACGTAACCGAAAGATCCTGACACTCGTAACCAAGAACTGTTCGTCGGATGGGAACACAATGATTGTCGTCAGTCGCCAGCAATAAGAAACGCGATAGGAACATCGAGGCCTTTTTCTGTGTCATCAAGAGATGCGGCAGCGGCTCGACGCCAAGTATTACGAAGAAAGCGTAGCGCGAGAGCTGCCGTACTCTTATGTACAGTAAAATAGGGGTTTTATGACGTTACAGAAACTTCAAATTTATCTTTGGAATGGTTCTTGGTTGAAGAGAATCCGTTCAGCCAACCGAGACAGAATCAGGAGTTCAAGTGGATTGATCAGTCACCTCGAACTTTTGGAATGAAAATTGTCTGATGTCGTTCGACTAATCAGAAAAAGGCTCTGTCAGAGGACGCAAGATGATGGCAAGAATCAGCTGACAGGGGCCTGTATTAATTGGTGAAACCCGTGTCGAAAATATTCAATTTTCAAAATTGCAGCTATCTCTCTCGCGTGACGAGATAGCGACTGATCCCTCACCTTAATTTGAGCCTACGCTCGAACCAGAATCTCAAACCTTCGCCGAGATATCATTTTTGGCCCATTACCATGATTTTCATTGAAAAATGACGTTTTTTCATCAATTTTCAAACGATCATTGATCGTCTCTGATTAATGACAATAAAATCGCTTTCGAAAAAAATTATCAACTACGACAAAAGAGAAACCTCCCACAGCGAAAAATACCTCAGAATGCATACGCGTGTTGAAAAAAAAAAACGATCCGTACAGGGATTTGAACCAGCAATATCTCAGTCGTTGTCTCATATCTAACCACCTTGGCCACGTGATACTATGACAGTTTTTACCATAAAATTGTACATAATGATCATAAACGAGGAAAAAATCGTGTTTTTCATGACGATCGGAGGGGAAAAACTTCGCCTGGACTCATCTCGCGTGCAATGACCATTTTTTTCGACATATGTTGATTTTTCTCTGAAAATATACTCTGAAAATTTCAATATGCCGTAGAATCCGTATTTTTTTCAGCAATTCTGTTGGTAATACGAAGCAGCTGGCTCAACATACCGAATTTCTTTCTCGGGAAATGGTATCACGTGATTTAGGGAGAAATCGAGCTACCGTTATTTCGGAGCAATCAGTATTGCGATAGCCGTTGCGGCGTGTACTCAATAAAATTATTACTGTGCTTCCATAATCTCCTGTGAGCTTATTTACCCTCTAACAGGTTATGGACCCAAGATGCAAATCGCAGGAAAAAAGTGTTAGTGAAAAACTCAGTGAAGACGGGCCACGAATAAATCAAATACAAGCGAATAAAGAACGGCGAGAAAATCGTCGTTAGATTCAAGGGGGAAGATGGCCAACGTCATGCGTATTGAGCCGCTCAACGCGGAAAATTACGACACATGGAAGTTACAAATGGAGGCAATACTTGTGAAAAACGACACATGGGCATTTGTCAACGGGGTAAAACCGGAACCGACAAGTGGAGTAGACCAAATAAATGAGTGGAAAAACAAAGACGGAAAAGCAAAAGCCGATATAGTTTTGTCGATGAGTCCGTCTGAGCTGAACATTATTCGAGGCTTATCTACTTCAAGAGAAGTTTGGTTGAAAATCAAATCGACATATGAGTCGAAAGGACCAGCGCGGAAAGCAACGCTGTTGAAAAAGATCACGCTGTCACGAATGAAAGAGAGCGACAACTTGAGAGTTCATCTCGTTGAATTCTTCGACGCAGTGGCGAAGCTGAAAGAAATTGATTTAATCATCAACGACGACCTTTTGGCCATATTACTCTTATACAGTTTGCCAGAGTTGTTTGAAAATTTTCGTTGCGCCATGGAAACACGAGACGAATTACCAAAGCCAGAGTTGTTGCGTGTATAGATAGTCGAAGAACATGAGTCGCGAAAAGTGAGTGAGAGTGGTGGAGAACACAGCGCGATGTATGTGAAAAAATTTCAACCAAGACAAATGAAAAACGGAAGCCGGAGGGGTTACTCAAGTACGGGACGTGGAAATATTGTTTGTTTTCGCTGTAATAGAGTCGGTCATATCGCGCAGAAGTGTCGTTCCAGGTATCCGAGTAGAGACGGTAATCCGAGTGCGCGACAAGCAGAAGATAATGACAATAATTCGGTGAGCTCGGTACAAGTACGCGAAGAAATCTCTATGTTGAACACGGTAGAAACAGTGATGTTCAATAAAGAGACAGGTGATAACGAGATCGAGTGGTACTTAGACAGTGGTTGTACGGCACATATATGTACCGAAAAGGCGAAATTTGAAGACATTGAGACGATAAACAAAACCTTGAACTTAGCGAACAGTAAAGTCGACTAAGATATCTGGTGCGGGGAACGTAAGAGTGGTCGTGAATAACGGTGAAAACGAAATAGACGTTAATTTCGAAAAGGTATATTACGTGTCCGATCTACGCACGAATTTACTGTCAGTCGCACAAATTACTGATCGCGGTTATGAAGTGCTCTTTCAAGATAGCTGTGCGTTGGTCACAGATAGGGTACGAGAGAGGGTACGATAATTTTCCGCGTGGATAGAGTAGGAAATCTATATTATTTGAAACAGTGCGATGGGAAGACACACGAAGTAAACACGGTGGTGTCTAAGAGTGAGATAGACGAATGGCACAACAAACTTGGACATTTAAACGAGAGAGACTTGAAGGCCATGGCATCGACTGGTGTTGTGCACGGTTTAAAGTTTAAAAGCGATCAGATGTTGACGAAGTGCGAAATATGTATTCTCGAAAAACAAACGCGGGCACCGTTTCCAAAGAGCGAAGGCGACCGAACGAGAGATTTATTAGAGATAATACACTCAGACGTATGTGGTCCGATGAGAAGCGCGTCGCATTCTGGAGCAAAATATTTTGTTACATTCATCGATGACAATTCGCGTTGGTGTGAAGTATTTTTCTTGAAAAATAAGAGCGACGTTCTCAGTGCATTTAAAAAGTATAAGGCCGCAGCCGAGTTACTAACGGGAAAGAAAATAAAGAAACTCCAATCGGATAATGGAAAAGAATATTGTAATCGAGAATTCGATCAATTTTTGGAAGGAAACGGTATCGCGAGGAGACTAACAACGCCACATACACCACAGCAAAACGGGGTAGCGGAGAGGAAGAATCGCACGCTGATCGAGATGGCCCGGTGCATGTTGCGTCAAGCAAACGTCTCTCCAACATTTTGGGCAGAGGCTGTGAATACGGCATGTTATGTGAGAAACAGATGTGCAACAAAAACTCTGAAGGGTCAAACACCTCACAAGGTATGGAAGGGGAATACTCCTACGGTTGGATATTTTCAAGTTTTCGGGTCAAAAGCTTTTGTGGTTAACAATGAACCGGGAAAAGGAAAATTTGAGTCCAGATCGAAAGCGGGGATTTTCGTAGGGTATTCCACTGAATCGAAAGTGTATCGTGTGTGGTTACCGGAATCACGTAAAATCGTTGTGAGTCGCGATGTAAAGTTCGTGTGTGAAATGGGAGTCAGTCGCGAGTATCAAGAGTTTTGGGAGCCAGAAACAACAGATACGATTGACGCGACGGGATTGAATGAACGCGGGTCAGAAATCGTACAGAACCAGGATCAGCGGAGTATTATCAAACGACGACATCAATCGGAGATTCCACAAAGAATATCGGAGCGAGTGCTTGAGCGAAGAGCATCGGAGGGAGATTCTCCAGTATCAGCTCGTCTTCGACATGCAAAACGTGGAAGGGGACGGCCAACCTTGGTACGTTCTGGGTCAGTCGGAAGACCGAGAAAAATATACCAACCGGCGGCAGCTGATGATGAATGCGAAGACACCGAGGACGAGGTTTCGGCCGGAGAGAGTTGTGAGGACGCGGAGGTATTCGCAGAGTGCAACTTAACGGTGACCCACGTTCCAGTCACTTGGCAAGAAGCGAGTCAAACAGAGGACGTAAAGGTTTGGGAAAAGGCTCTCGAGGATGAATACTTAGCGGAGATGCGTAACGCTACTTGGGAGATCGTACCAAGACTGCAAAATCGAAAAGTCATCGGGAGTAGATTCGTGTTCGCTACCAAGGACAACGGGGTAAGCACGAAAAAGAAAGGACGTCTCGTAGCAAAAGGTTGTTCACAGCGTCCAGAGGAGGATTTTCAAGAAACGTACTCTCCAGTTGCTAGGTCAACATCGATAAGATTGTTGACAGCGTTGGCTGCAGAATTGGGCCTGCAAATTTATCAAATGGACGTGGTGACGGCACATCTCAACGGAGAATTAAAAGAAAACGTATATATGGAGATACCGGAGCAGTTACGAGAAATGTTAGCAAAGATTGCAGAAAAACAACAGGTCGGTTCGAGTGCGGAGTTAATTCGGAGCGAGGACGTAAAAAGAACGTCAACGCGATGGCTCACAGCGCTGAATAAAAACCAAGATAGCGTGTGTTTACTGAAAAAAGCACTGTACGGGTTGAAACAGTCAGGGCTTCAGTGGTACCGTAGATTATTGGCAAAATTGGAGGAATTGGGCATGCAACCAACGAAACAAGACCCATGCATGTTCATATCGAGAAAAGGTAAACACGTGATGATATTAACTATTTACGTCGACGACATTTTAGTTGCAACGAACGACACATACTGGTGGAAAGAGGTGAAGAAGTCTTTAGCAGAATCGTTCGAGATGAAAGATCTGGGACTGGCAAATCGTTGTCTGGGCATCGAGTTTCACCAAGGCACGAAAAATCACAGTGTTTGTATCACACAGCGCCAGTATACAGAGGCTATATTAGAGCGGTTCGGCATGCAAGATTGTAAAGCGGTCAAAACACCGATCGACACAAACATATCGCTAACGAAACCGGAAAGGGCAAACGAGAGACTAATGCAACAATATCCCTATCAACGTCCCATCGAGGCCTTGATGTACCTTGCCGTTTCAACAAGACCGGACATCGCTTATGCGGTGAACTTTATGAGTCAATTTAATACGAATTTCACCGTCGAGCATTGGGTAGCTGCGAACAGACTCCTCAGGTATTTGAAGGGAACGATAAACTACGGATTAATGTACCAAAGGACAAACGAGCAGTAGTTGTATGGGGCAGTCGATGCAGACTGGGGGTCGAACACCGTCGATCGACGCTCGTATTCGGGATATGCTTTCATACTCGCGTGGGCAGCGATCTCTTGGGAAGCTCGTAAGCAACGTACCGTAGCTTTGTCGAGCGTGGAGGCAGAATATATGGCAATTTCGGAAGCGACCAAGGAAGCAATTTATCTTCGAGGTATTCTACGAGGGACAGAGTGGTTACCAGAGAAAACAACGATCTACAAAGACAGTCAAAGACAGCGATTGTTGTACAGCAATACGATACATCACGCAAGAACTAAGCATATTGACTCTCGAACTTCATTCGAGATCATTGTGGATCAGGCGAAATTGAGCTCCAATACATGTCAACCAATGAGATGCCAGCAGACGTGTTGACGAAAGGTCTGACGGGACCAAAACATTACAATTGTCAAATCGGTTTGGGCATGGTTGAATTATCAAAATAAGATTGTTCGAGCCTACGACTTCGAGGGGAGGTGTTGGTAATACGAAGCAGCTGGCTCAACATACCGAATTTCTTTCTCGGGAAATGGTATCACGTGATTCAGGGAGAAATCGAGCTACCGTTATTTCGGAGCAATCAGTATTGCAATAGCCGTTGCGGCGTGTACTCAATAAAATTATTACTGTGCTTCCATAATCTCCTGTGAGCTTATTTACCCTCTAACAAATTCCCCCAAAATTCTCAAAGAATAAGAGCTTGTAGAGATTAGCATCTATGCAAAACAGGGCCATGCAGCTCAAATCCTTTTCGAGCTATGAACGTTCGGAGTTTACAGCGCCAGAACATGCACACACATACACACACGTCCAGACATTTCTTCCAGATACGATTTTTCAATAGAGAAACCTCTCACAGCGAGTAATACTTAAGAATGTATACTAGTTCTTAAAAAAAAAAAAAAAAAAATCGTACGTAAAGGGATTCTAACCAGTAACCCTCTCAGTCGTTGGCTGATATCTGACCACATCGGCTACGTGGTGCTATGACAAATTCTACCAAAAAATTGTACAGTATCATCATGACCGAGAGAAACTCGTTTTTTTCACGACAATCGGAGGGGAAAAACTTCGCCTGGACTCATTTCCCGTGCAATGACCATTTTTTTCGACATATGTTGATTTTTCCCTGAAATATACTCGGTGAAAATTTCAATATGCCGTAGAATCCGTATTTTTTTCAGCAATTCCGTCAAAATTCTCAAAGAATAAGAGCTTGTAGCAGGGATTAACATCTGTACCAAATGGCACCCTGTAGCTCAAATCGTTCTCGAGATATAAACGTTTAAAGATTACAGTGCCAGAACATACACACTAGGGTGTGCCAAAAAAAATCATTTTTTTTTTTTTATCAAGGAACACGTTTCTTCCGTTCTAGCATCATGAAATACAAAAGCCATCCAAATTTGAGCCTTTTAAAAAAATATTTAGACGTGCCTCATCGCACTTTTCTATTCTCCATAAGAATAACCCAGGAAGCACGTCACATGCGACTTTCGCAATTTGCAACTCGCAAACGGGTCGATTTTTGGATTTTCTCAAGACGGTTTTTTGTAGGAAATTGAATGCTCTACAAAAAATGTGTCTTGCTATTTTGTCCTAAATCTACTCTTTCGAAAGTTATTGATTGTTAAAAATCAATAATGAGTAGATTTGCAAAAAAAACTCCAGTTTTCTCTCGAAACTACCTGAAAAACTTGAAAAAAGAGAGCGTTCGAACGAACATCACTTTCGAAGGACCTACAGGAACAGGAACAGTACCTCATGGGATGGGGTCGAGCCATATTAGGGTCAACAATAATTCGTGAAATATAAAAAAAAGATGTTTATTTAAGATTTTTTTTTGAACAATTGGGGAAACGTTGACGATGCTCCTGTACAACTCTCAATAGATATTGCAGTTCTCCCTCACCCTTCGTTAAACAGTTACTGTGAAAAAATCTGAGCCAAGTACATTTGAATTGTGCTCAAATTTCTTAGGTCTGCTTAACAAATTTTTTTTCAGTTTTTTTAACAGGAACAACTATTTCGCAGGCGTAAATGTACTTGGCTCAGATTTTTTTACAGTAACTGTTTAACGAATGATAAGGAACAACTGCAATATCTATTGAGAGTTGTACAGGAGCATCGTCAACCTCGACCCCATCCCACGAGGTACTGTTCCCTATTCCTGTAGGTCCTTCGAAAGTGATGTTCGTCTGAACGCTCTTTTTTTCAAGTTTTTCAGGTAATGTCGAGAGAAAACTGGAGTTTTTTTTGCAAATCTACTCATTATTGGTTTTTAACAATCAATAACTTTCGAATAAGTAGATTTAGGACAAAATAGCAAGACACATTTTTTGTAGAGCATTCAATTTCCTACAAAAAACCGTCTTGAGAAAATCCAAAAATCGACCCGTTTGCGAGTTACAAATTGCGAAAGTCGCATGTGACGTGCTGCCTGGGTTATTCTTATGGAGAATAGAAAAGTGCGATGAGGCACGTCTAAATATATTTTTTAAAGGCTCAAATTTGGATGGCTTTTGTATTTCATGATGCTGGAACGGAAGAAACGTGTTCCTTTGAAAAAAATAAAAAATGATTTTTTTTGGCACACCCTAATACACACACATACACTCGCATCCGGATATTTTTTCAGAAACAATTTTTGGACATTTCTGGGACATTTTGAGCGGATTTACATCGAACACAAAAAAGAATTTCACCCAGTACTGAAAAAAAGTCCGCAAAGAGATTCGAACCCGTAACCCCTCGGTCGTTGGGTGATATTTAACCACCTCGACTAGGTGGTATTGTGAGAGATGGTGACAAAAAAATCGACATTGTCATCGCAACCGCGGAAAAAAAAGATTTTTAACGAAAACCGGAGTGAGTGAACGAACGATATATGTCATTGTTGCGAAATAAAGATTTAAAAAAATTTAAGAATCTCGATTCCCATCGGAGATAGAAACAAAATCAATTTTTCGGATCGACACCAATGAACAGCCCGATTGAACGATCGTTTGAAAATTGCGATGAAATTAATGCACTTACGATTCGTGAGTTCAATCCAATGTGTGACGGACTTGCGAATATTGGGTCACTTTTGATGGCAGCGGTTCAAGATATCGTTTAATAATCCAAATTGGATCACTTTCGAAAATTGCGATTTAATATATCGCGAAGTAATCAGAATTACTATTTTGAACAATCGAGGCACGATATGGTACAAAAAGATTGACAATAATGTCACGCGTTTTTCAAATACGATACGGCCGTCGTTATTTATTTTTCACGAACATCGCGGTCAGCTGGTTGACTTGTCGAAATATGGTGGCCAGGGATCGAAGCGACCGACTAGATAGGCACTGGAAAAAAGACAAACGAAATACGATCATCATTTGTTTGCCATGCGTCTGTTAATTTCGTCATTCGATCGTCATCCGGTGCCTGAGAAACACGTAAGTGAAAAATATTCATTTTTTGTTTATTTCCCAATTCACCCTTTAGAATTGAAATTTTATTTATTTTTCATTTTCAGAGCAGATAATAATGGCTGAAGAAGACCGTGACCTCGAGATGTTGCTCGCGGAGGAAGATGATGAACCGAGACCCGACGTGCGGGAAAACGGAGAGAGAGAGCCAGCTCATGATGAGCTTGAGGCTAACCCTCCAAGGGCGCAGCCCGTCGAACCGACGAGAAACGGTAAGATTTTTTTCTTTTTTTTTCTTTCTTCTGAGATAGGAGAAAATTTTATTAAATCAAATTTTCCTGCTACATTTACAGGAAGGGGCGTGAGGGCAGGCTGGCGGGCCCGGGAAGCCAAAAAGCTTCAATATCTGGCTCGGCTACAGGACCATGCAGCCAGCATCATGGTGAGCCAGGCGTTCCGGCATCGAGGAAACGGGCGAGGACGACGGGGAAGAGGTGGACGTGGTGACCGCGGCGGTCATTGGAGGTAATAACTGATTGGATACACACCCACACACAAACACGCGCACACACACACACACACATACACACATGCGCGCGCATAAATACACGCTACATGCTGCTACACAAACACACACAGACACACACACACACGCACGCACACGCGCGCACAAATACTCGCTACATGCTGCTACACAAACACACACAGACGTGCGCGCGCACTACACACGAACACTCACACACACTAAGGCGCGCGCGCGCTACACACACACACACACACACGCACACACACACAGACACACGCACGCACACGCACAGACACACACACGCCACACACCTAATTCTTCAGTTCGATTCTTTTAATGATGAATTTTTTTTTCCCTTTCCAGACGCTGCTCCGATGGACGATGAAGAAATGCCAGCCAAATATTCAAAATCATTATTTCATGTAATTTTTATATTTTCAGTGCTTCAATAAAATAAATTGTTTTCTCTCTGTAAACCCGATCATTTTACGATTCTTTTAAATAGACGAAATAAAAGAAAGGATGTAATCGCTCTAATTTCCAAAATTTTTTAAATAAATAAATAAATAAAGAAATAACTATTTACAATAAATAAATTTTTTATTTGTATCAATAGATTTGTATCAAGAAGATAATAAGGAAGCTTGGTATCAAATTTCAGAGATTCCAGTTAAACACTGGAAAGAAAATTTTGTGGAAAAAGATCGATATTTTGTTGAATACGTTCAACTAAACGTTTTTCTGAAAAATCCCGAAAATTTTGTCATTTCAGCAAAAAACATTCTAGAAAAACTCTACGAAAAGTAAATTTTTGTGATTCCAATCGTAAATTTTGCTGACAGTTCCGTTACAAATGAAAAATATTGTCGAAATAACGAAAATTTTAAAATTATCCCAAATTTTCACAAATTTTACGACCGATTTTTCCGAAAAACTAGATAAAGTTTCTTCGATGTTACATAAAGGCGTATGGGAAGTTTTAAGAGGCTGCACCATTTAGAAATTGGAATATTGAATGTTGAAAATTAAAACTTTCAATACACTGAAAAGAGAATTTTGTTGGAAAAGATCGATATTTTGTTGGATACGTTCAACTAAACGTTTTTCGGAAAATCACGAAAATTTTGCCATTTCAGCAAAAAACATTCTAGAAAAACTCTACGAAAAGTAAATTTTTGTCATTCCAATCGTAAATTTTCCTGACAGTTCCGTTACAAATGAAAAATATTGTCGAAATAACGAAAATTTGACGACCGATTTTTCCGAAAAACTAGATAAAGTTTCTTCGATGTTACATAAAGGCGTATGCAAAGTTTTAAGAGGCTTCACCATTTAGAAATTGAAATATTGAATGTTGAAAATTGAAACTTTTCGCCGGCTCGGTAGAGAGGTTATATCGTTCGCACGTCACTCGTTCCACCGGATCGGTACAGAAAAAAGACGCAAAGAAACTCGCTTCATCTGACACCGGAGGCCGAGTTTCATGGAAATCGGTCTTGATGGGCATCAAGAGGCCTTTGATTGTGTCGTCTGCGCGTATATACATTAGGGTGGCTCAAAAAAAATCAACAATTTTTAATCTTCGAGCATAGTTGATGAAAAGTTGGAGTATCATAAAGGAAAAAACCTCGTGAAAGGGGGAGGCCGTAGGCGAATATTTAGAGGTTGCGCAAGTGAGTGTTATCATTTTTAACGATTAGAGGCGAGAAACGACGATTTTCTTCGATCGTGGAAGAAATAAATCTAATTTGATTCTTAATTCAGGAGGAATGAAGGGCCCGATTGTTCAGATCAAAAATTTAGAACTTAGTTGTTTTTCAAATTCCATTTTTATTCGTAAAACATAATGAATTTACTCCATTTTACGAGCATCGCTGAAAAATATGACAACAACACGTTTTCTTCGAGGAAGCGCTCGACGGTAACATTGTGTTACGCGGATGATTGGCTTGAGATCGTACAGTGAGAGAATGTTTGACTCAATACCGTAAATGAATATCTGAATAAAATAACTTTGCAAAAGTAAAAAAAAAAGAACGCCAAGTATTAAAAAAGGATTGAAATTATTTTTTTTAAGCCAAGGTTTTTTAAACCCGGGCTTATTTTCTTAACCAAGCACCCCAAGTTTTTGTTGTCGCCGGTTTATTTACCTTGGCTTGAAAAAATGATTTCAATCCTTTTTTAATACTTGGCGTTCTTTTTTTTTACTTTTGCAAAGTTATTTTATTCAGATTTCATTTCTTTTTGGAATAACATTTTTTTTTTTTTTTAACATTACAATAATAACAAAAACGGCAAAGGACAGCGCGGGCCGCGGAAGCGGTAGAGGGAGAGAGATAGCGCTCTAGGCGCGCCGGCGGTAGGAGGAAAGAGAGGCCCGATATATCTGTCTCTCTCGCTCAGTGGCGCGCGAAGAGTGGGGATACCGCGTTCAGCGGAGCCGGTGACGTCACAGGCCGAAAATGTCCACCAGTCTCGCAAAGGACGTATGTCCAAGCGCCTGCGCGGACAACTTACGCCTTTCTGACTCCAAGAAACAGAAAGGATCCCAAACCTCGCGTCCAAAATCTTCAATGTTAGATTTATCTGGATTGGCTCAATAGATTTTGTTTTACCAAGGACCATTCGAAAGATGAAAAATCATAGAAAATGAAAATCTAATATGAGATTTTTCCCTCAACCCGTTTTCCTGTGAGAACGATTTAAAGTTTCTGTGACGTCATAAAACGCCTATTTTACTGTATGTAAGAGTACGGCCGGCTCGCGCGCTACGCTCTTCTTTTAATACTTGGCGTCGAGCCGCTGCCGCGTCTCTTGATGAAATGTAATTGTCTTCGATGCATATTTTTAAGAATTATTCACGTGAAAACTCAAACCTATGAAAGTCGTACCTATTTCATCCACGTTCTCATATCGTTCATCAGAATTCGATTTGCTTTTTTCAACAATATCGGCTACTAACTCGCGCCGATTGGTTTGTTGGTCGTGTAAAAATTCTTCCTGACGTTCGGCCAGATCCTTGAGTGAATTTTCATCTGCCGCATTGAAAAATTCATCCAAGTTCTTAGAAAAAATTGTCTACTTCAATTTCTGCGTAGCGGAGTTTTGTAGCAATGCACTTTTTTTTAGTAGTTGCCACTGTCCATGCATTGTTTCTAACCTCACGACGTTGTTATGTGGCAATGAGGTTCTTATTCCACACTCACTTCAAATGCTGTTCACTTCGTTGATAACTTTTCGTGCACTCTGTTTTTTGTTAGCTTCAAAGTTATGTGGTGGTAAAGAAAGGAACTTAGTACCTGTCAATTGATCGGCAGTTTACTCCGCTCGAGGCACTGAATTGCACAGCCAATTGAATAAATATGTCGAACTTCATTCTGATTCGCCATCATGACGGTCATACAGACGGTCCTCGAGGACAACATTGTATCGTGTCATACGAACTAAAGCTTCTCAATAATAAAGCGCCTGGGGCTATTTCTCTCTGCGTGCGTGTGATACAATGTTATCGTCGAGTGCTTCCTCGAAGAAAACGTGTTGTTGTCATATTTTTCAGCGATGCTCGTGAAATGGAGTAAATTCATTGTGTTGTACGAATAAAAATGGAATTTAAAAAAAATTAAGTTCTACATTTTTTTTCTGAATGATTAGGCCCTTCATTCCTCCTGAATTAAGAATCAAATTAGATTTATTTTTTTCACGATCAAAGAAAATCGTCGTTTTTCGCCTCTTATCGCAAAAAATGATAAAAAGTGACTTGCGCAACCCCTAAATATTCGTCTACGGCCTCCCCCTTTCACAAGGTTTCTTCCTTTATGATACTCCAACTTTCTATCAACTATGCTCAAAGATTTAAAATTGTTGATTTTTTTTGAGCCGCCGTAATATACATACATGCACGCATACTGCGATTTTTGCATAATTTTGCCTGTGCAAACTTTTTTCTCGGCAATTACAGCATCGATCGTGATGATTCATGGCTCAATCGACGGAGACTAACTTAATTAGTCTCCAGTTCAATTTTGAGATCATGACATTACTCCTGGGCTTTATAATTTAAATAAATGTCAACCCCTACCAACGAATTTGCTTTGTTCAGAGATAATATACTCGGCCGAGTCTCGGGCTAGCAGACGACAGACAGAGCTGTCAAATGTACTTGTCCCGAGACTCTACCGAGTCTCTTGATTCATGCGTGTTCCGGAAACTGACCCGGATTTTGCCGCTGTTTTTAAGATCGAGGGCGGGTTGTTGTCATGCAGGAGAATAGTGGGTTTGAGAAAAAGAAAGACTGACACGAGGCTTTTTGAGAGTACACTTTTGTTCATTTATTGCTTGTTTACATAGGGCAAAAGTCCATTAAAGAGCGATCACTCGCATTAAGATGCGTGACACCAACACGTGTCCGCCGCGTGCTAAGAGAAAGACGGAGATTACCACGAATGTACAACAATAATTGTCCCGGACAATACACTCGATTAAAATACTAAAGGAGCAGTCGCTTCGCCGTGATAATGCGGACACTTTAACACAACGATTAAGAGTTAAACCGAGCAAGGCTGAGCGGTCCTTGTCGGAGATGGCCGCATACCTCGTGTCGTGAGGAGCTGATGAGCCGGTGGATGGAAATAGTGGGGGGAGATAAGGTGGTGATTGGGGGAGATATGAACGTGAGAACCGGGAAGGAAGGCGGAGGTTGGGAAGGATGGGGAGAAAGAGGGAAGGTAGCGGTGAGGAGATCAAAGGATAAGATAGTGACGAAGGAAGGGAAAGAATGGTGTAAGATTGTGAATGAGAGAAGATGGAGGATTGTGAATGGATGTGTGGAGGGGGATAGAGAGGGGGAGTGGACTTTCGTGGGGGGAAGAGGGAAGTCGGTAATTGACTACGTGGTGGTGGGAGAGAAAGTGTGGGAAAGAGTGAAGAAGTTGGAAGTGTTGAGTAGGGTGGATTCGGACCACATGCCAGTGGTAGTGTGGCTGAAGGGGAAGGGGGGTAAGAGGGGAGTGAGTAAGAAAGAGGTGGGGAGGAGGAAGGAGGGAAGGGGAGTTTTGACAGAGAAAGGAGTGGAGAAGTTTCAAGAGGAATTTGGGAGATGGGAGTGGGCCGCAGAGGGGGTGGAAGAAGGATGGGAGGAAATGAGGGGGAGAATACCGAGAGCGATGAGGGAGTCGGAGGAGGAGAGAGCGGAGGGGCAGAAGGGGGGATGGTGGGATGACGAATGCAGAAGGGCGAAAGAGGAGGCGAAGAGGGAATTGGAGAGGTGGAAGAGAGAGGGTAGAGGAGAGGAAGAATACAGGCAAGCAAAGAGGAAGTTTAGGAGGATGTGCGGAGAAAAGAAAACAGAGGAGAGGGAAAGATGGGAGAGAGAGATAGAAGGGATAAGAACAGAAGGGCATGTGTGGGAGGTGGTCAATAAGGGGAGGAGGAGGAGAAAGGGGGTGAATAAAAAGATAAGAAGAGAGGAATGGGATCGGTACTTTAGAGAGCTGCTGGGAGGGGTAACAGAAAAAAGGGTGAGATTGGGGGAAAGAAGAAGGGAAGGAGAGGGTGAAGAAGAGACGGAGATAACAATAGAAGAGGTGAAGAGGGCTGTAAGGAAGTTAAAAGGCAGAAAGGCGATGGGGGAGGATGGAATACCGAATGAAGTGTGGAAGTACGGGGGGGAAAGGGTGGTGAGTGGATTGAGGAGGATGTGTGAAAGGTGTGGAAAGAGGAAGGTGGCCGGAAGGGTAGAAGGAAGGGATAGTGGTGCCGGTGGTAAAGAAGGGAGAAGGGAAAAAGGTGGAGGAGTACAAGGGGGTGACGTTGACGCAAACGGCATACAAAGTGTATGTAGGAATATTGGCAAAAAGGTTGAGGAAGGAGGTGGAGGGGAAAGGGATGATGCCAAGGAGTCAGGCGGGATTCAGAGAAGGTCTGGGGACGATGGATAATGTATATGTGCTGAATTATTTGATAAATAGGGAAATAACGGAAAGGGGGGGAAAGGTGTTGTTGTTATTCGTCGACCTTAAGGCGGCTTCCGACTCGATGGATAGGGCGAAGTTGGTGGAGAGTATGAGGAAGAGAGGGGTGAGGGAGGGGCTAATAGAGAGGTGTGAGGAAGTGCTGAAAGAGACGTATGTGAGGGTGAAGGTGGGTGGGGAGGCAGGGGAAAAGTTTTGGACGGAGAAAGGGGTCAGACAGGGGTGTCCGCTGAGCCTGCAGCTATTCACGCTGCTGTTGGCGGACATGGATGAAGAGCTGGAAAAGGGCCGGTGGGGAGGGGGTGAGGTTAGGGGTGGGGGGAAAGTATACTCACTGGCGTACGCGGATGATGTGGTGTTGCTGGCGAAGGATGAGAATGAGATGAAGGGGATGATGAGGACGCTGGAGAGGTACATAGAGAGGAAAGGGCTGGAAGTGAATACGGGAAAAACGAAGGTGATGAGGTGTGGAGTAGGAGGGGGTAGGAAAAGAAGGGTGGTATGGCAGTGGGGAGGAGAAAGGATAGAGGAGGTGAGTAGGTACACGTATTTGGGCTATGTGGTGAGGGCAAATGGAAGTCAGGAGAAGCAGGTAGAGGAGAGGGTGATGAAGGCGGCGAAGATAATGGGAAAGGTGTGGGGGATAGAGAAAAATAGATTTGCGAACGATTGGGGAAGGAGAATTTGGCTTTTTGATAAATTGGTGTGGTCAGTGGTGTGTTATGGGGTGGAGATATGGGGGTAGAGGGGAAGGGAGATAGTAGAGAGGTTACACGAGAGGTATTTAAGATGGGTGCTGGGGGTGTCGAGAAAGGTGGCGGGGTATATGGTGAGAGAGGAATTAGGAAGGGATAAGTTGAATTTGCGAGCAGGGATGAGAGCATGGGGGTACGAGAAGAGGTTGGAGACGGGGAAGGGGGGAGAATTGGCGAGAAGATGCAGGGAGGAGATGAAGAGAAGGGCGTTAAGAAGGCAGGAGGCGAGGGGATGGGAAAGGGAAAGGAAGGAGTTCTACTTACGGATGGGATGGGATCTGGAGGAGGTGGAGAGGAGATGGAGGAGTGGGGAGATGAAGGGGGAGGATATAGTGAGGGCGGAGAAAGAAAGGCAGGAGAAGGAGAGATGGGAGAAGATTATTTTTTCTGAGAGTAACAAGGATTATAAGTTCGTAAAGGAAAGAGGGGTGCCGGGATATCTGAAGAAGGGATGGAAGGAGGAGAGATGTGGGAGGGTAGCTAGGTCTAGGCTAGGGGATGAGATGCGAGGGGGGAGGTATTGGGAGCAGAGTGAAGGGAGGGGGTGTAGGGTGTGCGCGAGGGGGAGGGAAACTTGGGAGCACGTGATAGAGGAATGTACGGGATGGGGGGCGGAGGTGGGTTGGCAAAGTATGAAGGGAGAGGTGTTGGGAGGGGAGGGTCAAGGGGAGGAGTGGATGAAGAAGATTGAGGAGTTGAGAGGGTAGAAGGGAGGGAGTAGAAAAGGTGCAGCGGAAACGGAGGTCAGGCGAGGAGTGCAAAGATGTAATTAAGATGATGGAGGAATGTGTGAGTGTGTGAATGGGTTATCTCTCTCTCTCTCTCTCTCTCTCTCTCTCTCTCTCTCTCTCTCTCTCTCTCGAAATGGTGTGGTGTGTGTGTGGAATGAATTAGGCTAAGGATAAAATGTAAATTTGTTAAGGAAAAGTAGTCGAAATGTATAAAGGTGTGTGTGGATCAAAATAGGATAAGGACGAAATGTATATAGGTTAAGGAGAAGAAGGAGGAGTGTAAAGGAGATTATGTTGTACAAATTGTAACGGCGGTCGAGCTGTAACCCGGAAGGGAAAAATAAAGGCTATTAATACCTCGTGTCGTGAGGTCTTAAAGAGCGAGAGCTCACACGTCTTCTCGGTTACGAGTCCGAAGAAGACAAGAGTCATTAAAATGGACGCTGGTCAAGTTGTCACGATATCCCTTGTGGCAGCGCCACCCGACAACTTGACAGCCGCCTGTTATCCATATTTGCGACTATACTGAGTCGCGGCGCGGGAATTTGACAATGCTCATTCCTGAACATTTGTTTATCGGCAAATCTTGGCCAAGAAATTTCAAAAAGATATATATTTATTTGCATTTTTGTAATTGCATATATTATGTTCTCCTTCGCAGCGTGTTAAAGTTACCCGTACTCGTACCGCACCAGTACCATTGGAGTACGTCGCACTACCGCGGTGCGCATGCGCATCATCATAATCAAACAGTCGTTTGCTCCATTCTTGCGCGAGGATTTGATCCGAGCTCACGTACACTTCTAAACACAAAGGATATCCGAAAATTGTTTTTTGTGCTAATTTTGTGACGAAAAGTTTATTCAAACGGTGTTTTGCGAGTGTGTATTTTGTTTCAGCATCAAGAGCAGTACATCGGAGTTCTCCCACACTTTCTTCCAGGAATAATTCGAGGTAAGTGAAACTTCATTTTCAAACAACGAACGGTTTTTTTAACTTTGCCATCGTTCGTAGTTTATTTAAATAGAACAGAAACAAGACGCTTTCTCGCTTAATACGATAATCGCATGCTCGTTTAACTGTTTACTCGCTGTTTTGATTGAGTGTGTTGTAATACTTGTTTCATATGTGCAACAGAATTTGATTGCATTTTTGCCACGAGATTTTCTCATGTCCGATTTTATAACTTCCCTGCGGCTCGAGTTCATGTTTAAATTTGTTATTCTATAATTACAAATGATTTCTGGTTTTGTTCTTGAGTCTTCGCTTTCTATCAAACTATCTTCGCTTTCGAGCAAACTTTATTTGGAGCCATTCTGCGACATGGTTTGACTTTGCTGATCTTGTTCAACGCATTGACATGGCCTCGGTCATTCTTTTGCCACTTTTGTTGCAAAAGCTTTTGGAATCCATCGTCGAATCTTTGGCTTGAAGTTTATTTCCCTGGCAGTAATGACAGAACTATCAATCTGTCATAGTTTTTTATTCGCACATTGCTGTCGGCAGCTCATGAGATTTCCTGCTATTTGCTTATACTGCGCTGACATTTTTTTTCAATCTCTTGACTTGTAGAACCGCTTGTCAAATCACAGGCTTTTTTCAATTCATTTTCTTATAAAAATAAAAGTACCGTTCAAGACATTTTTCATGCTAACAAAATTTCTCTTCGCGAAAAGCCTGCACATGTTTCTGCGTTAATTTGCATTTGGAACATTCCATTCACATGATTTTGTTGTCACGTGTGATTTGTTCACGTCCTCCTGGCTCAAGTTTTTTTTTATTTCATGAGTCGATGATTAAAAATGATCGCCCTGTTTTTTTTCCGGAGCCATAAATCGTCTTCGCTTTTGAGCACACTTTTCGAGTTTTACTGCGACATGATTTGACTTCGCTAATCTTTTTGTTTGATGCATATTGACAGGGTCTCGGTGTTTTATTTTTCACTTGTCGCAAGCTTTTGAAATTTATTGTCCAACCTTTGGCTCAAAGTTTTTTCCCTCGCATTAATGACAAAACTATATTATTCTATTATTTCTTATTAATTGCACATCAATCTCTTTGACAGCTTATAAAATGTCTTGCTATTTGCTGAAACTCCTCTGAACTTTTTTTTCAATCGCTTGACAAGTTCTTTGTGATCCTTTCTATTTCACTTGTCACAGGACATTCGCTGACTCAACCATGAAATGCTTTGTGAAATCACTGCCTTTTCTCAGTTCAATTTCCTGGAAATAAAAATAGTGTTCAAGACATTTTTAATTCTAACCAAATTTCTTGTCGCGAAGAGCCTGATTTATCTATACATGTGGCTACGTTAACTTGCATTTGGGGCATTCCATTTACATGATTTTTTCCTGACGTCATAAACGGTCTTCGCTTTAGAGCAAATTTTTTGGGCTATACTGCGACTTGCTTTGACTTTGCTACTTTTTTTGTTCGATGCATTGACAAGGTCTCGGCCATTTTTTTTTTTTTAACTTTTGTTACAAGCTTCGGTAAACGTAAAAAAAAAACCATTGTCAAATTATTGGCTCGGAGTTTATTTCCGAGGCAATTATAATAAAACTAAGATCATTTTTTTTGTCATTTTTGTTTTCGAAAGTTATAATTGCTCTATCATTTTTTCTCTGGAGTCATAGACCGCCTCTGCTTTCAAGCAAACTTTTGGCGTTGTGCTGCGACACGGTTTGGCATCGCTGATCTTTTTATTTTCCAATGCATTTACAAGGTCTCGGTCATTATTTCATAACTTTTGTTGCTAGCTTTTATAAACGTGAAAAAGTAACCCATTGTCGAATCATTGACTCGGAGTTTATTTCCATGGCAATAACGATAAAAATAAAATCATTTTCCGTTTCAATTTAAATTTATTTTCATAAAGGGATAAATTCATCCACTATAATGTTAGCTACACTTATTTCTGTCAAAAATTGCGTTTATCGCCTGCTTCAATTGTAAAAATTATTCTCTCATTTATGGTTTATTCAATTTCCTGCGATTCGCGTTAAAAAAACAATACTTCATTTACGGAACATTTCTTTCTCATCGGTACTTCCTGGTACAAAAAGTTTTGATCTGTCGTTTAAAGGAAGGTGGAATTGAAGTGGCAGTATTTTTTAACGTATTAAATCCTCTTACAAAAAAAGATTCCATAGCCCCGATCGCCACAAAACTTTTTTTCCGCCGTTCTGATGCTTGCTTGATAGTTCCCGGGAAATAAAAAAGTTACCATTTTCCATACCGGAAGCGGTAAAATTGTTCGTAGTATTTAACCTCCTTAAAAGACACGTTCCATTGAGCGAATCGTCGTAAAACGTTTTTTCTGTTATTTTTATCCCTGTTCGAAACTTCCTATGGAATAAAAAAGTTACCATTTTCCATACCGGAAGCGGTAGAATTTTTTCGACTATTCAGACCCCTTAAAAAATACGTTTCATACCTTGGATCGTCGTCAAACTTATTTGGCGTTACTTTTATGCTTGGTGGAAACTATTCATGAAATAAAAAAGTTACCATTTTGACTTTGGAAAAATTTCAAATTCGTTTATTCGAAACGATAGAAACTTCAGGATCATGAATTATTACAGTCTAATGAAAAAAAAAATAACATCCATCCGGTCGTTTTCTCTTGATTCGAGAACCTCCTCACTTTTTAGAAAACTTTTTGAGCTTATACTCCAGCATGCCTCGGCGATAATCTTTTTCTTTGACGCGACAACAAATTCACCGTTGGCCTGTCAATCGCACAGGCCATTTGCTAACTGATTGATGAATTCCTTTGTTGAATCATTGGATCTCGGATCTCAGAGCTTATTTCCCTACAAATCATAATACAGTTCAATAAATTAACAGTTTAACAATAAATTACACTTCAAAAAATATTGAAATCATTTTGTTGCATTTATTTTTTTCTGCATTTGTATCTGTCGCATTCCATGTCGATAAGCATTCTCATAGCTGCGGCTTGTTCAATTTTTTATTATTTGAGTTTTCTTTTTACATCTTATGATAATATTCGATCAAAAAATGTCACTTATGTTCAAATAAAATTTCGAATTCATGAAAAAAAAAAATTCCAGCCTGGTTCTTTTTTCTCTTCTGATTAACTGTTTTCGGTTAAAGTGCCTACTAATATGAAAGTCACGAGATTAATAAGAGTGGCACGAGAGCATTAGGTGGAATTCGCTTTCGGTTGGGTAACAAGATTTCTTCCGGATGTGTTGTGGATATTTTTCTATTCGAGCCAAAGCAATGCATGCTTGTGTTTCAGATTTCTGTTTCGCTCAAAGGTTTCAAGGAGCTGTTCGAGTGGAAATACGGTATGCTATTGATTTGATTTTGCTCTTGACTCGTTTGTGCTTTTTTTCCCTTATTTATGAGCATCCTCATCAGTATTGGTGTTGATCTCAGTCGCTTTGTGTGTCCGGTCTTGTTTAAAAAAATTTTCAACTACAGGCGTTTCGGGAGACTCGACAGTGTTCCGACGCCAGTGGTCAAGAGACTCGGTAGAGTCTCGGGACAAGTACATTTGACAGCTCTGCTGTCGTCTGCTAGCCCGAGACTCGGCCGAGTATATTATCTCTGAACAAAGCAAATTCGGTGGTAGGGGTTGACATTTATTTAAATTATAAAGCCCAGGAGTAATGTCATGATCTCAAAATTGAACTGGAGACTAATTAAGTTAGTCTCCGTCGATTGAGCCATGAATCATCACGATTGATGCCGTAATTGCCGAGAAAAAAGTTTGCACAGGCAAAATTATGCAAAAATCGCAGTGTGCGTGCATGTATGTATATTAGGGTGGTTCAAAAAAATCGACTATTTTTATTTTTTCAAAGCCCGGGTTTCTATTGTTGCAGTAAGGTGAAAAAAGATGCCCGACAAAATTTGAGCCCTTAAAAAAATTTTTTAGGGGTCGCTCATCGCAATTTTCTATTTCCCATTTAAATAACACGGGGGAGACTTTACTAGCTTCTTTTGAATTTTATTCCTCGGTAACGGGTGAGGGTCCAACAACGCTGAAGGCGGTTTCTTGTAGGGATTTGAACGCTCTATAAAAAACGTGTCTTGACATTTTACGATCAACTTGCTCCTACGGAAGTTATTCGACGTCAAAATTGGCTTTGAAGGAAATTTCGATTTTTTTCACTTTTCCGGCAAAACTATCGATCTCTTCACAAAAATCTTTGGAAATTTCTTCGGAAATCACTTGATTTAGTATCATATCATCTTCCTGGATGAAAAAAATTGAATAATTTAGAATACTACTACTATACGGGTTATTCTTAGAGGAAAACTACGATTTCCGTCGATTAATTCGTTATATTAACGAAAAATGATAATAAAACGGTTATATATACATATATATATACACACTATACATATACACAACAAAATATATTCAGTAAGGAAAACCCGATATTTATTTCAGATTTCAAAAATTTTCAAAAAGAAAAATCTGAAATAAATATCGGGTTTTCCTTACTGAATATATTTTGTTGTGTATATGTATAGTGTGTATATATATATGTATATATAACCGTTTTATTATCATTTTTTGTTAATATGACGAATTAATCGACGGAAATCGCAGTTTTCCTCTAAGAATAACCCGTATAGTAGTAGTATTCTAAATTATTCAATTTTTTTTTAATCCAGGAAGATAATATGATACTAAATCAAGTGATTTCCGAAGAAATTTCCAAAGATTTTTGTGACGAGCTCGATAGTTTTGCCGGAAAAGTGAAAAAAAGTCGAAATTTCCTTCAAAGCCAATTTTGACGTCGAATAACTTCCGTAGGAGTAAGTTGATCGTAAAATGTCAAGACACGTTTTTTATAGAGCGTTCAAATCCCTACAAGAAACCGCCTTGAGCGTTGTTGGACCCTCACCCGTTACCGAGGAATAAAATTCAAAAGAAGCTAGTAAAGTCTCCCCCGTGTTATTTAAATGGGAAATAGAAAATTGCGATGAGCGACCCCTAAAAAATTTTTTTAAGGGCTCAAATTTTGTCAGGCATCTTTTTTCACCTTACTGCAACAATAGAAACCCGGGCTTTGAAAAAGTAAAAATAGTCGATTTTTTTGAACCACCCTAATGTATATCCGTGGAAAAATACTCCAGAAAAGTGAAAAGGAACGCCAACTATTAAAAAATCGCAACTTCAGTTGAAAAATAACGACCCAATTTTTTCTTGATACACTGCAGCTCAAAAGTTTAGATACACTACCCAATATTTCTTGCGGCAGTAAAAGTATAATAACTCTGTCAAAAAAGAAGATTTTCCAATTTTCGAAGCGGCGTTTTAAAGGGGACAAATCAAGCTTCAGTTTGATATGTTCAAATATTTTTTATGATTTCTTTTCGACTCAGTACAGACTACGGTTTGTGACTGTTTTTAGGCTTTTTTTGACCATGGCAAATCAGGCGCACCGCTTCAGGATTTTTTTGATTTCTTCTTTAATGATGACAAACTTAAAACTGGATGCAATAGCTCCATCTTTGTTTTTTAGAAAAATTTTTGCGATTTTTTTTCGAAAAGTTATCTGATTTTTTCCCAAAATCAATCAATTTTGAAAAATTCTAAATAACCCGAGAACTATAGGGTTTAAGAGAAAATGTCAGGAATGAAAAAAGTTGTGTATTGCGATCCTGAATCGCGTCGAATTTTTTTGGAATTATTCTTTGAATTTTTTTTTTTTTTTTAGTATTTTTTTCGAAACATAGTTTTTTTTAAGGCCGATAAAGTAATGATTCAACGCACTCACCACACTTAGATAAGTTAGAGAAACTTATCTGAGTGGGGTGAGTGCCTTAAATCATTACTTTATCGGCCTTAAAAAAAAAACAAAGTTTCGAAAAAAATACTTAAAAAAAAAAAAAATCATAGAATAATTCCAAAAAAATTCGACGCGATTCAGGATCGAAATACACAACTTTTTTCATTCCTAATATTTTCTCTTGAACCCTATAGTTCTCGGGTTATTTAGAAATTTTCAAAATTGATTGATTTTGGGAAAAAATCAGATAACTTTTCGAAAAAAAATCGCAAAAAATTTTCTAAAAAACAAAGATGGAGCTATTGCATCCAGTTTTAAGTTTGTCATCATTAAAGAAGAAATCGAAAAAATCCTGAAGCGGTGCGCCTGATTTGCCATGGTCAAAAAAAAGCCTAAAATTAGTCACAAACCGAAGTCTGTACTGAGTCGAAAAAAAATCATAAAAAATATTTAAACGTATCAAACTGAAGCTTGATTTGTCCCCTTTAAAACGCCGCTTCGAAAATTGGAAAATCTTTTTTGACAGAGTCATTAAACTTTTAGTGCCGCAAGAAATATTGGGTAGTGTATCGAAACTTTTGAGCGGCAGTGTATTACTTTGCAATGTAACACTTTTGATTTACTAAATTTATGTATTTTATTTTTCCTGGACTGCAAACCTTCTTTTGACCTTCATGAAAATCTTATCAAAAAGTGTCAAACTCAATTGAGACAAAAAAAATGAAATCATTGTGCCGTAGCCAAGAGCTCATAAATGAATGACTAAATTTCACAGACGAACGTACGCCCTTAACACATTCGGTTCAAGGGTTTTTCCACTTTGGAGGATTCCAGCATGATTATCCTGAATATTATGATGACTTCATGCTAGCTAAAGATCATGAATGTGCGTACAATACAATTTCACGGGAAACGAAACATAAAAAAGGGCACGTTTGCGTACAAGTGCACGCGAACACGTACATGTACTTCCCAGACGAATTCACTGCAAAGATTATACAAAAACTTGGCGTGCATGGTTTTCGGAAATAATTTCGGGAAGACAGAAGATAATCGAATGTACCAACAAGATTAATAATCATCTCATTTTCGTCTATGAAAGAAGAATTTTCATTTTTACATAGCATTTGTCAGTTTGCATTAAGGAGGGGGGGGGGAGCATGCTTTAGGCGCTTCAAAAAATCCATTTTTTTTGCACCAATGTCTTCCCAAACTATCCAAGAACGTGTCCCTAAAATTTCAGACGCAAATTCGAAATATTCTCGGAGTTACAGAAGGAATAGTGAGCAAGCGTCGAGCAGGTATACGAGCGAGATCGCTCGGAGCGCGCACGCTCCACCCCTTGATCTATTGTACGTTTTGTGATCTATTGTATAGTTCTTTGAAGAGTCTATAGGGCAACTCTATCGACCAGGAATCGCTGATTAGCATATTAATGCGGTAAGTTGCAGGAAATACAATTCTTTATATACGAAAACTGACGCACGATTTTTCGGTTTTTCATTTTTACGATTTTTCCTAATTGGCGGGAAAGATCGGGGAAAAACTAAACGTCCCATCGAAACGAAACGAAATGCATTCTATTCGGGATTAAATTCTCTTCTAGTCGAACCTAAAAAACCTTAAGAAAGTAAAGATTAACCCACTTTTTAAACAATCTAAAGTGAATTTTTTTTTCACAAGAAATGCATTTTTATTTTAATTCGCGAAAAATTGTTGAATTTTGCACTTGTTGTTGAATTTTATTGGTTTAACTAGGAGCTATACTATTGAAAAAAAAAAAATTCGGATTCTTTGTTTCAGATGGAAATTGCGACCTGCACCTTTCCCGCCGCACGACAAATGCACCTTCGAGACGCCTCGGCGAAATGCTTGGACCGGGCATAAAATGACATATGACTTGATGAAAAAATTTGAGAAGACTGATGAAATATATAACAATAAAACCGAAAGTTTCGTTTCAATCGGATATTTCTTTCCTTCCAAAGAAATCCTTGAAAAAATCGATTTTGTGAAGCCTCTAAAGGAGGAGGCTTAAAGACAAACTATACTAGAAAAACGACAGTATTTTCTAGTTGAATTTCGCAAACTCTCCCCCAATAAAATACCGCCCGTTGAACACCCTGCTGCAAAGTATCCTATGCACCGAGGGAGGATAGTCAACGCCGAACGCGCTGTTTTCAGGACAAGTCGTAACCAAGCGGAGGCGGAGATGAGGGAAAATTTGCCATGTTGTCTCTGTCCCCAATTCGTACTGGGAACGCCACTGAGAGGGTGGTGGGGCATTCCTCATCCATGTTTACTCGTGTAAACATGGATGAGGAATTCCTTCGCCGAAATTATTTTTGAAAACCATGCACGCCAAGTTATTGTATAATCTTTGCAGTGAATTCGTCCGGGAAGTACATGTACGTGTTCGCGTGCACTTGTACGCAAACGTGCCCTTTTTTATGTTTCGTTTCCCGTGGAATTGTATTGTACGCACATTCATGATCTTTAGCTAGCATGAAGTCATCATAATATTCAGGATAATCATGCTGGAATCCTCCAAAGTGGAAAAACCCTTGAACCGAATGTGTTAAGGGCGTACGTTCGTCTATGAAATTTAGTCATTCATTTATGAGCTCTTGGCTACGGCACAATGATTTCATTTTTTTTGTCTCAATTGAGTTTGACACTTTTTGATAAGATTTTAATGAAGGTCAAAAGATGGTTTGCAGTCCAGGAAAAATAAAATACATAAATTTAGTAAATCAAAAGTGTTACATTGCAAAGTAATATCAAGAAAAAATTGGGTCGTTATTTTTCAACGGAAGTTGCGATTTTTTAATAGTTGGCGTTCCTTTTTACTTTTCTGGAGTATTTTTCCACGGATTTCCCTTCTTTTTGGAAAGGGCAATATTTATCAAAACTTTAATGATGGAGAAATTTTTATACAAAGTAATATACAGATATGTGAGTCATAATTTTCCAACTGCGGTTGCACTTTTTTAATACTTGGCGTCCTTTTTTTACTTTTATAAAGTATTTTCCCACGGATTCCACTTTTTTTTGGAAAACAGGATGTTCATCAACATTTTTTTTTTTTTTCAATAATCGAGGGATTATTCGTTGTGGTTGGTTGTTCTGGGGAGAGGATAAATCTCTTCAAAAACTTACGTCGACAGCCCTGGTAGAACTCTTCCAATATCTCGACGAAAGACATGATCAATCCCTTGAAAAACTCTCGTACAGACTTTTGTTTAATCTCTCAAGGAAACCTCGGAGAGACTCGTGGTCAATCCCTTCAAGAAACCTAAGTGACGCCATTAAGCAATCGCTTGAAAAAATTCCGTCGCGACCCCTTGGAAATCTCGTCCATAAAGGGCCCGGCGAGATTCTTGATTAATCCCATAAAAACTTCAATTGAGATCCTATTTTCAACGCTTTAAAAAAGACCCCCGTCATGACGGTTCCATGACTAAAAATCACACGACAAAATAACACCGACAAAATATCACCGACTAAAAATCACACGACAAAATATCACACAACAAAATATCACACGACCAAATATCACATGAACAAAATATCACCCCGGCAAAATATCACATAACCAAAAATCACGACGACAAAATATCGCAATCTAATTATTTCTGTATGGAAGGGGGGGGGGGCGCAGCCCCCCCACTTACCGAGACACACACCCAAACAAACCATTACCCACAGAAGACAAACGTGAACAAGTCAAACAAACGTTAACAAGTCCGCAAACTGTATACTTACAATATTCGAGACACTCGAGAATCATGGGAAAACCACCAACACGAAATGCAAAAGAATTCAATAATATATGTACCTGTGCGTTTATCAGAAGTACTTCGAACATAAAAATTACACGAATTTTGTTTATACAAAGTACAACGCCAAGTTATAGTTTTGCTATTTTTACGATGACGCGAATATATAAAACCGTCGTGGACGAGAAGCGGCTTTCCTTTTTGTGACTTCATGAATTTCAGTGGCATTATGGCACACTGGAGACAGAATTAATACTGAATTATAATTACTATTATCGTACTATATCCCTACGCTAACGCAACCGTTATTTGTTCTGCCTGAACGAATACAATCATGATCGTGATTCTGTTACTTCAATTATAAGTGGTGGGATATTTTGTTCGTGTGATGTTTTGTTCATGTGACATATTGTCGTGTGATATTTTGTCGTATGATATTTCGTCGTGTGATATTTAGTCGGTGATATTTTGACTGTGATATTTAGACGTGCTACCGTCAAGACAAGGCTCTTCTTTGAAGCTGACCAACCGAGAGTCTTGACTCTCGGTTGGTCGCTTGGAAACCTCTCGATAAAACTCTGAATCAATCCCTTCAAGAACTTCCGTTGGGAACCCTGGTCGAGCCCTGAAAGAAGGAATTGCAAACCATTTGAGCCGTCGACCTAGACACCGCAAACCATGGAGCCGCCGACCTGGACATCGAAAACCATGGAGAAATGTACCTAGATATCAAAAACCATGGAGCCGTGGAACTAGGCACAGAAAACCATGGGGAAATATACCTAGACATCAAACACCATGGAGCCGTCGACCTAGGCATCGAAAACCATGAAGAAATATACCTGGACATCAAAAACCATGGAGAAATATACCTAGACAACAAAAACCATGAAGCCGTGTACCTAGTCATCGAAAACCATGAAGAAATATACCTAGGCATCGAAAACCATGGAGAAATATACCTAGACATCGAAAACCATAAAGAAATATACCTAGATATAAAAAACCATGGAGCCGTGGACCTAGACATCAAAAATCATGGAGCCGTGGACCTAGGCATCGAAAACCATGGAGAAATATACCTGGACGACAAAGACCATGGAGCCGTGGACCTAGACACCGAAAACCATGGAGCCGTGGACCTAGGCATCGAAAACCATGGGGAAATATACCTGGACATCAAAAACCATAAAGAAATATACCTAGACATTAAAAACCATGGAGCCGTGGACCTAGACATGAAAAATCATGGAGCCGTGGACCTAGGCATCGAAAACCATGGGGAAATATACCTGGACATGAAAAACCATGGAGCCGTGGACCCAAACATCAAACACCATGGAGCCGTCGACCTAGACATCGAGAACCATAGAGCCGTGGACCTAGACACCGAAAACCATGGAGCCGTGGACCTAGACATCGAAATCCATATACCTAGCCATCAAAAACCATGAAGAAATATACCTGGACATCAAAAACCATGGAGCCGTGGACCTAGACATCAAAGATCATGGAGCCATGGACCTAGGCATCAAAAACCATGGGGAAATATACCTGGACATCAAAAACCATGGAGCCGTGGACCTAGACATCAAAAATCATGGAGCCGTTGACCTAGGCATCGAAAACCATAGGGAAATATACCTGAACATCAAAAACCATGGAGCCGTCGACCTAGACATCAAAAACCATGGAGCCGTCGACCTAGACATCGAAAACCATGGAGCCGTCGACCTAGACATCGAAAACCATATACCTAGCCATCAAAAACCATGAAGAAATATACCTGGACATCAAAAACCATGGAGCCGTGGACCTAGACATCAAAGATCATGGAGCCATGGACCTAGGCATCAAAAACCATGGGGAAATATACCTGGACATCAAAAACCATGGAGCCGTGGACCCAGGCATCAAAAACCATGGAGAAATATACCTAGACATCAAAAACCATGAAGAAATATACCTAGACGTCGAAAACCATGGAGAAATATACCTAGACATCAAAAACCCTGGAGAAATATACCTAGAGAACAAAAACCATGGAGCCGTGTACCTAGACATCGAAAACCATGATGATCTATACCTAGGAATTAAAAACCATGGAGCCGTGGACCTAGACACCGAAAACCATGATGATCTATACCTAGGAATCAAAAACCATGGAGCCGTGGACCTAGACACCGAAAACCATGGAGAAATATACCTAGACATCAAAAACCCTGGAGAAATATACCTAGAGAACAAAAACCATGGAGCCGTGTACCTAGACATCGAAAACCATGATGATCTATACCTAGGAATCAAAAACCATGGAGCCGTGGACTTAGACACCGAAAACCATGGAGAAATATACCTAGACATCAAAAACCCTGGAGAAATATACCTAGAGAACAAAAACCATGGAGCCGTGTACTTAGACATCGAAAACCATGATGATCTATACCTAGGAATTAAAAACCATGGAGCCGTGGACCTAGACACCGAAAACCATGGAGAAATATACCTACACATCGTGTTTTGTGCGTGATCTGGTGTTGGTGGCAAAATAATTAAACGCGTGGGAGAGACGGAGAAAATGTGTAAAAATGGTCTTTATTATAAATTATCACAGTAGTTAATGTACAATAAACCCGACAGTGAAAAACCCGGAAGAAACAAGCCCGAGTGGCCTGTGTGTCTCGTTTCCCGAAGGAGAAAAATGGCGACGACCGCGTGCTCGCAAGCCGGCACTCGTGAGGGCGTAAATCTCGCAAGGCCCTTGTGAAGCAATTAATTATGACCCGCACGTAATTGACGACTCAATAATTACGTGAACCCGATATGTTTAATTCCCGTATAAATTTGTGGAAACCCGTGGTGTAAAAAGACCCGATAGAAAAGGAAAGAAAGTCGTAATAATTCGAGACACGTGGTCGCGCCGCTATATCTTGATCTAAACTGATTGAGCGCTCGAGGCAATCGACCGAGAGCGAAGAAAATCGATAAAAGCGCGCATGTACAGTTAACCGCAACGAGCGCGTCCCGTCACGTGGCGCCGTCGTTCGCCCCCGTGTACTCTCGATCGATGCCGCGCCGTTCAAGCTCCCGAATTCCCGTCTCGAGGGAATGATAATTCCCGAACATCCCGCCCGCCATCGGCAGCCGAGCTGTCGATTGAAGATCTCGCTGTCCCGATGGGAAGTACGACCAGCTTCGCCAGAGGTCGCTTGAAGTTGGACGTCGCTGTCTTGATGGACACTACCCGCGTCAGTCCGTTCCCGGATGTAGCTCGGTGACCCGAGCAAGCGGCCATTTTGCAGGAGGCAGGTTCCCGTCGGTCAGGAGCACCATGGACCCGAACCGAATCTCGTTGCGAGGGTGGTGCCACTTTGAAATTGCCTGCTGTCGTTGCAAATAGCTCGCTGACCAGTGATCCCAAAAGTGTTGGAGGCGCGACTGGATGAACTGCCAGCGCGACAACCTGCCCGGATTGATGTCCCGATATGAAGGCTCCGGAATCGTCGTTAGCGCTTCCCCGATCAGAAAATGCCCGGGTGTGAGTGCGGTAAGGTCCTCAGGGTCTTCGGACATGGGTTCCAGCGGACGCGAATTGAGCACGGCCTCTACCTGAACCAGAAGGGTCGTAAATTCCTCGAAGGTTAGGCTCGTCTCCCCGATGGTCCGCCGGAGGTGAAATTTCACGGACTTCACCGCCGCCTCCCATTTCCCGCCCATGTGTGGAGCTCCCGGTGGATTGAAGACCCAAGTTGTCCCGTCATTCGCCAAGAGTCGCGAAATCTCGTTCGACGCCCGCGTCCCGGCCTGGAACAGCTTCTTCAGCTCCGCACTCGCGCCTTGGAAATTTGTCCCGCAGTCGCTGTAGAGAGTGTGACACACTCCCCGTCTCCCGATGAATCGCCGGTACGCCGCGATGAACGTCTCTGTTGAAGAATCTGTAACAATCTCCAAATGTAATGCAGACGTTGCAAGACAGACGAAGATGCACAGCCAGCCCTTTTGTACCCGACTCCCGCGACCGCGCCAGGTTTTAAGCGACACTGGCCCGGCGTAATCTACCCCCGAAAACAAGAACGCCCGTGAGGGTGTAACCCGCGCGACCGGCAATTGTCCCATTAGTTGCTGTGCTTTTACCGCCCGAAACCGTGCACAGCGAACTCACTTTAACACGAACGACCGCACTGGAGCCCGCCCGCCGATTATCCAGTGGCGTCGTCGTATGTACGCCAGCGTCACCTGTGTCCCCCCGTGTAACGTGCGACGATGGGCGTCCCGGATGACTAGCTGCGTGAGAGGGGAATCCCGTGGTAAAATGGCCGTATAAATGCACTCGGGTTGTAAGTCCGAATGTTTCAATCGGCCTCCCACTCTCAACACCCCGTTATTGTCGATGTATCCCGTCAACCGCGTTAGCGGGTGCGTGCGTGGAAGCACGCGTGAACCCGCGAGTACTTTCAACTCTGTTTCAAAGTACTCTGCTTGTGTGGCTTTTACCCAATATACCCGTGCATGATCCAGGTCTCCCGATGAAATGTATGCTCCCGATGACCCGTGTGATGCTCCTCTCATCTTGGCGATGGCCTTGAAGAGTAGGGCCGTTATTCTCAGCAAACGCGTAAGTGTCGAGTACTGGTAAATAAGCTCGTAGACCCGTGATGGTTTTGCTGAGGCTGTAAGGATGAGGCCTGGTCGCTCTTCGAGCGCCGCTGTATCCGCCGTCCCGGTGTAGTGTAAGGGCCAATGGACTGAAGATTTGGCTAACCAGTGTGGTCCGTTCCACCCCGGTTCAAATTGCTCGAGCTGTGTGATTGTTAGCCCCCGCGATGCACAATCTGCAGGATTGTCCCGACCCGGTGTCTATCTCCATTGTCCCGTTGGTAAAAGCTCCTGAATGGCTGTAACCCGATTACGTACGAAGTCTTTCCATCGCGATGAATGACTCGTAACCCACGTCAGCGTGACCGATGAATCGGTCCATAAATACACTGGTGCATTCCCGAGGTCCAGCACCGTCTGGACGTACCGCGTAAGTTTTGCGAGAACAAGCGCGGCTGCAAGTTCTAAGCGTGCAATGACAAGGCGCTTTAACGGAGCAACCTTTGTCTTGGCGCATACCATCGAGACTCTGGTATCGCCACCAGGACCCGTGACCCGCAAGAAGACGACCGCTGCAAGTGCGACTAGAGAGGCGTCTGAAAACCCGTGGATTTGCACTGAAGAACCCGTGGACATCCGGAGCCATCGTGGCACCGATATCGTCCCGAGGTCGGTCAGCTCCCGTCGAAATGCAACCCACGACTCTGCGACCTCGGTTGAGACCGCATCGTCCCATGACAGCTTGTCCAGCCAGAGTTGCTGGAGCAAGACCTTTGCCCGAATTGTAACTGGCGCTAAGAAGCCCAGTGGATCGTACAACTGCGCAATTTCCGACAAGATTACCCGTTTCGTGATCCCGGCACCCTCAGTGTAAGGGAGGGTGGTAAACTTGAATTTGTCGGCTCCCGGCAGCCACGATATCCCGAGAATTTTTGTTCCGACATCTTCGATCTCCCGAGAAGAGTCAGAGCTCGACGCGACACCGACCTTGTCGCAGAAACCCGGTTTGTTGCACTGCCACTTGGCTAAGGGCATGCCGCCCGCCGTGCAAATCCCGATCAATTGTCTCGCTTGTGTTGTTAAGTCTCGTAAATTGTCCGCGCCCCCGAAAATATCATCGACGTAGCGCCCCTTTGTAAGAGGGGCGACGGCCGCTGGATACTTTTCTCCTTCGTCTGCTACTAATTGCAGCAGAACCCGTACTGCAAGGAACGCCGCCGGCCGCGTCCCGTAGGTAACTGTCGTCAGCTGATACGGCACGACGTTACCGCTCCCGTCGGCCCACAGGATGCGTTGAAAGTCCCAATCGTCCCGATGTACCCGAATCTGCCGAAACATTTTGGTAATGTCCGTCGCGAACACGTAACGATGCCGACGGACCCAAAGCAGCACGTCTGTTATATCGAGTTGGAGTTTTGCACCCGTATGCAATATGTCGTTAAGCGACCAACCCGAATCCGTTTTCGCCGACCCGTTGAAAACTACCCGCAACTTAGTAGTTGTGCTGCTTTCCTTCAACACCCCGTGATGCGGTAAATAATAAGCCGCGTCCCGATGCAGCGAATCCGCTGCAGCCCGAACCATGTGTTGCATCGACTCATATTCCCCGAGGAAGTCTTCGTAAAGTTTCTTGTAACCCGGATCCCGCAATAATTTCCGACGCATTCGCTGCAAGCTTGCAGCCGCCGCACGATACGAATTTCCCAGCTCAGGTGAACCCGAATTAATAGGTAACCGAACAATGTACCGACCTGATTCGTCTCGAGAATGCGTGGAAAGAAAGTGTGTCTCACACTCTTGCTCCTCTGGCGTGAGGGGCAGGCCCGCGTCGACAGGAACCTCCTCCTGAACCCAAAACTTCCACAGGAGATCCTGTAATTGCCGAAACCCGTTGTCCGCCACTGCGTGGTGGACCAAAGTGGAAGACGAGTGTGAGCCGAGTGTGACACCGGCCCGAGGATCACCCAGCCAAAAATGGTATTTTGAGCGACTGGAGTGTCCGGAGGCTCTCGTCTGACCTCTGGTAGGACAAGCTTCCCATATGCGTCGGCCCCCAAGATCAGATCGATCTCTCGCGGCAAGAAGAACTCCGGATCCGCAAGCGAAAGACCCTGAAAATGACTCCAATGCCGATGAGGAAGAGAAAAAGTCGGAAGAACAGGCATTAACTTGGGTAAAATGTGTGTTTTTATTTGTAAACGGTTGCTGGAATATAGCGACCGCAAGTCACAAGTGACTAGCCCGCGTGTGTGACCCGATGGCGTGCCCCCGATCCCGAGGATGTTGATTGTTGACGACTCTCGTTGTAATTTAAGTTGACCTACGAGCTTATCGGAAATGAACGACAGTTCAGACCCGGTGTCGACAAGCATGCGTACGTTATGCACGGACCCGTTGAGAAGCGCAAGATGCGCCGAACCCGTCGCCAATAGCACAGCCGCCCGCGATGATCCCGTTGCTGCCCTCGTTAATGCTGCCTCATCTCATTGCTGAGTCTCCGATGATGTTGTTGTACCCGGCTTGCCCGCTGCTGAAGTTCCCGACGATCCCGATGCTCCCGCTGCTCCTGATGTGTTGGACCCGTTCCCGAATTTTGACCACCCGACGTGGATCATCGTGTGGTGCTTTCGCTCACACTCCTTGCACCTCGATGTTGTCTGGCAAGACCCGACGTTATGTTTCCCGAAGCAGTTGAAGCAAAGTCGAAGCTTCGACACCGCTTCCCGACGAGCCTCGTTATTCATCTGACGAAACTGAGAACACGCGACGATGAAGTGTCCTCCTTGACACTGTGCACACGTGGTGCCTGAAGCCGTGGTCGTGGCGTAAGACTTCGCCCCCGTAGCCCGTGATGACGACTTTGCTCCGCTGCCCGATGTGGTATTTCCCGCTGGCTTTGGTTTTCCCGCTTCTGCTCCCTCGAAGGCCCGAGCCCGACTAGCCAAAAATGTTCGCATGCTCGCGAAGGATGGCGGCTCCTGGGACTGCCCGATGTGAATCTCCCAAGCCTCACGCGACGCCACGTCGAGACGTCGTGACACCGCGTAGACTAAAACCCAGTCCCAGTGTTCGATTGGAGCGCCGAGTGCCTTCAGCGAGTTACACGCCTCGGTGATAGAGTGCACGAGAGCGTGTAGGTCCGAGGCGGACCGTGCTCCGATGACCTTGGTGTCCAAGACGCTGCCCAGATGCGCCGACACCAAGATGCGTTTATTTTCATAACGCTCCATTAGCGATTCCCACGCTGTCCCGAACGAGTCGGCCTCGATGGCCAGGCTCGCGATCAGCTTCGCCGCCTCGCCCGATGTTGAGGTGCGCAAGTAGTGCATGCGCTCGACGTCGCTGATCCCCGTGTTTTCCCGTACAAGCGCGGTGAATAGGTCCCGGAACGAGCACCACTCTGTGTACGCACCCGTGAATGTAGGGAGCGAGATCTTGGGCAAGTGAGATCTGCCCACTCCCGAAGAACCCGCATGACCGGACGACCCGTTGGCCGAAGGTGAAGCTGTTGGCTTCACCTGTTCCCGTAATAGCCCAAGCCTCTCGTTGACCAAGGCTTCTGTTCAATCAACAAGGCTTCTGTTCAAGGCTTTCTGTTTTGATGATCGGCCTGATTTCGTTATATAGATTTTCTTATTTTCATCTGCCATACATTATTCCACTTTTGTGGCTTGCAACGAAAATTATAGAAATTTTTTTTAAATTATCGTTCTATTGTCCTAACTTTAAATACAAATTTCATTTATTAACTTATCGTCACTGTATTAACTACTTTTTGTTTTATATTTGTTTTTCCCACGATTATTAACGTTTTATTCACTTTATTTTATTCTGCGTGGTTTCTTGCCACTTTGTTGGGCGCCAATTGTAACATTTATACGTATATTTTCAACAAAAAAAAAGAGAATTCGTCAATAATATTGTAAATAATTTAAGACACAATAATCATTTTGTTTTTCATGCTAAATCTTTGGTGTATAATTTTCTTTTGTTTCGTAAATTTAGATCACACGCACGCACTCATAAATTCCACACATCCTTTCACTCTGATTCTTTTACAATTTCGATTTTTCTATTTCAATAAATCGTGCATTATTCGTTTTGTTATTTAAAAAAGATAAATTGACTTATCGAAATTCTGTGAAATGATCGTTGGCTCCTGCCCTGGGACTCGGAACGGCCACGAGGTATATGTGATGTCGATAATGTGATGTGGACTGGCCAGTCGTTACTTTAGATCGATTTCCTTTGGAGTTCCAGTTCCTTCGACGTCCCAGAGCACAGAGAGCGAGAATTAGCGATCATGGATCCTCCTGACCCATTATCCTTCCAAGAGTGGGGAAGAAAAGTTGGACAGCGACGTGGTGGCCAGAAATTAGTTGGCGCGAAATACGAGCGAGATTGAATGCTCTTACACCCATAAAGTTTGATAAGTTGAAACATGATTTCTATTTGAATCATATTATTATGATGTTGATACAAATATGTTTGTTTGAAAAAGACCGTGAATCTTGGTATGAGTGATCGTGAGGGAGAGTTGAGGAATTGGCTGATGAAGGCGGGCAAAAGAAATAAATCGAAGTCAGCACTGAATTTAAAAATAACGAAAATAAATAGATTTATTGTCCTTGGTAATAATTAATAAACAAAATTAATGGCGAAGTGGTTGAGTAGGAATAAGGCAAAAAGAAAACGTGGCCGCGCGAACAATGGCGACGCTTGCCGGACGCGTGGCGTTGAAACGAAGTGTTGCCGAAAATAATAAGTTAATTTATGAAAAAGTATAACGAAGTGTGGCCGAAGAAACTCCCGATCGCGGAACTGAACGCGGGCGTAAATCGCGAACAGTTTTTTGATCGAATTTGGAACGAAGAGAGCCGAAGGTAGTTTTCTGAATAAAGTATCGAAGAGCGCGAGAAAAACGTGTTATCGCGTTACGAAGGGAACTCGGAATGAACGAAGCAAAATAATTGAAGTAACCGAAGAAAATCTCCCGATCGCGGAACTGATCGCGGGCGTAAATCGCGAACAACTCTTTGATCGAATTGAAGGAAGAATGCCGTGTGAATTTTGAAACGAAAACGAAGTAATTGAAGAGCGCGACGAAACACGTGTCGTCGCGGTACAACGAAGTCTTAGAATAGTAGTAATTGAGGAGCGCGAGGACAACGTGCCATCGCGTTACAATTAAGACGTAGAATTGATCGAGAATCGAAGGTGGCTGCGGCAGCAGCCTGTCGAAGTATCGAAGGGGGCGGGGGAAAGTGGTCGAAGTCCACGCGAGACGACGGCCAGTTCGTGCTGCCGTCTCACGCGAACTCCGAGCACTATGACGAATCCTGAACATTCTCCCCGCCTTCGGCAACCGTTGTTGTCGAAGAATCCACCGGAAGTACCGCCAGCTTTGCAGTCGGTCTCTTGAAGGTCGAAGTTGCCGTGCGAAGTGTCACTACTCGAGTGAGGCCGTCTGGTCCCGGGTGGAGCTCGATCACTCGAGCAAGTGGCCAGCGTGAAGGCGGAAGTTGTTCGTCGGTGATCAGCACGAGAGTTCCTCGTTGGATTTCGTGCGAAGGATGGCGCTATTTCGAAATTGAAAGGTTCCGTTGAAGATACTCCGTTGGCCATCGTTGCCAGAAGTCCTGAAGTGTCGCTTGAAGGAATCGCCATCTCGAGAGTCGAGATTTTGGAACTGAAGTCAACGATGGTTCAGGCACGGTCGTCAGTGCCTCTCCGATGGTGAAGTGGCCTTGGATTAAGATTGCCTCGACTTGCGCAAGAAGAGTCGTAAATTCTTCATGCGTAAGCGAGGCGTCACCGATGACCCGACGAAGATGAAATTTTGCAGACTTAACTGCGGCAATGAAGGCTTCGGAAGTGTATAATCGGTAATCAGTTCGAAGTGGACCGCGGAAGTGGTGAAGCAAACGAAGGCAGCGAGGTAGCCCTTGTAAGTTTTCACGGCTCGTCCGCGGCACGTTTTTATTGTAAACGGACCTGCGTAGTCGAGACCGGAGTGAAGAAAGGCTCGTGAAGACGTGACTCGGGCGGGCGGAAGTTGACCTATAAGTCCTTGGGCTTGAAGTCCGCGAAGTCTTGCAAAGATGATACGTCGAAGAATGTGGGCGCGAACCGGAGCTCGGCCGCCCACTCGAAGAGTTCCTTGTTGTTCCATGAAGGGCGTCAGGGAAGCGTGAGGATTGCTCTTATGAAGAGGTCCTTTCGAAATCGTTTTTAGCTCTGCCGTGAAGAGACTCTGTTGCACGAGTCGTATCCAGAAGTACCTCGCCTCATCCAAGTCCCCGGGTGTAAGCGGGTAACTCATTGAAGTGTGAGGGAGGCGTCTGAAGCACGCGACAGCTCGTTTACACACTGCCGTGATGGGAAGGAGCCTCGTCAGTGAAGACTATCGTCCGAGAAGGTCCCAAAGTTGTTGTTCGGGGTCGGAAGTGGCGATGAAGGCGAGCCCCGGTCTTAGTTCGACATCGGGGTCCGATGAAGGGTTCGGTGAAGCGTTGGGCCACGATTCTTGGGGGAGGGAGAGCCACTCGGGTCCGTTCCACCAGAGTCGGTGCTTCGAAAGTTGAACGGAGATTGGTCACTGCCGCCATAGCGAGCAGCGAAGCGTCCGAAAATCCGTGAAGTTCCACCTTGGATGTTGACGAAAGATGAAGCCACCGGGGGCGGGAGATGAGTGGAAGCTCACTCAAACTCGCTCGGAAACGAAGCCACTTTCCCTGAAGTGTTACCGGCAATTAATCATCCCATTGAAGTTTCGCCAACCACAAAGAGCTGTGGTTAGCAGGAAAGCCTTCGCTTTAACTGTGATCAGTGAAATGAAGCCCAACGGGTTGAACAATGACGCCGTTTCTGAAAGGACGGTCCTCTTGGTGACGTCTTGATGGAACGATGGCTGAAGTGAAAACTTGAAGTTATCCTCGGTTGAATTCCACACGAGGCCAAGAAGTTTGACGTTGGGATCCTCAGAGTTGATCGAAACCGCGTCTGTTCGAAGCTCGGAAGGGACGCATCGAAGGGCATCCTTTGTGTTGGCCGACCACTTTTGAAGTGGGAAACAACCGCGCTGACAGATTTCCTGAAGTTGCCGTGCAGACTCTTGAAGCTCTTGAAGGGTGTCGGCGCCCCCGAAGATGTCGTGATGTTGAAGGAAGAATTTTGGCCTTGAAGGATCCGCGTTCATCGCACGGGTCATGTGCGACAGTGTCTCGTACTCGTACAGGAAGTCGTTGTACAGCTCGCGATACGAATCGTTCGTCGAGAGCCGCCGAAGAAGTTGACGAAGGCAACGTTTTGCACCAGCGAACGAATCTCCGAGAGTGTTGGAGGAGCCTTGAAGGGAAGCCGAACCACGTACCGACCGTTGTTGTCTCTAGTATGCGTTTCCTTGAAGTGCTGTTCACAAGAAGCCTCCTCCGGCTCGGGTGTAGGGGCCGAATCCGAAGGAATTTCTTCCTGCTCCCAGAACCTCGTGAGCAATAAGTCGATCCTGTCGTCGATTGAAGTGTGCTGAATACGAACCGAACTTGAAGTGGAACCATTTACCGGACCGAGGACGATCCATCCAAGAAGTGTCCGTTGGGCTATAGGCTCGGTGGCTCGGCCCTTAATGATTTCCGGCTCGACCAGAAGACCATACGAGTCAGCTCCGATAATGACGTCGATGGGTCCTGGCTTCGCGAAGTCTGGATCGGCCAGAGGAAGTCCTCGAAGATGTTCCCATTGAATTGAAGTGGTAAACGAAGGAAGCGTTGAAGTCAGGACGTTGAGAACGAACGCCGTCACCTCGAAGGTTGAAGTTGGATCGTAGATTGAAGAAAGGGTGACGGCGGTAGCTCCCCGCGTGCGGCCCGCAGACCGGCTCCCGATTCCCAGAATGTTTATCGAAGCGGCCATTCGTTTTAGTCGAAGAAGTTGCACCGTGCGTTCGGAGATAAATGAAAGTTCAGCACCGGGGTCGATCAGAAGTCGCACTCGATGTAAGTCACCGGACGGTGACGTCAGAACTGCTTGGCTCGTAGCTAGCAGGACTGAGGGCCGTGAAGTCGTTCGTTGCTCGCCTGAATCGAAAGAAGTGACCGCGTTTAGAAGTTTAGCCGAAGTGTCGGGCGAGCCAGTAGCTGCGTCGCATGGTTGACTCTTGCAAAGTCAAGCCTGAGGCTCGTTCGGCGACGAAGTGGCCACTGGCTTGGCTGTTGGCTGATTGCCTGAAGTGTCCCTCGAAGTTGTCGGCTTTTTGTTTGAAGCGGCCGGTGGAGTGGAAGACGGGAGGTGGATCAGCGTATGATGCTTCCCGCTACACTCGAAGCATCTGCCCGTCACACGGCAGTTCGAAGCTGAATGTGGGCCGAGGCAATTGAAACAGAGCCGCCGTTGCTCAGCGACAAGGCGGCGCTCCTGAGGGCTCTTTTGTCTGAAGAGACCGCATTTTGTTATGAAGTGGGGCCCGAGGCAGAAGTGGCAGCACTGGGTCGCACTGCCGGCCGGATTCAGGGGAGCTGTAGCGGCGACTGCCGTAGCGGTGTCGACGTTCCAGTTCCGGCTGTCCACTTTGTTGACCTGTGGGTTGGTCGCTTGCGCCGAGAACGCCTTGGCCGATGAAGAGGCCCGTTTTTGTGTTGTAGCCGAAGTACTCGAAGAAGTTGGCCGTGACGAAGAGGCCTTTCCGATATCGATGCTTTCGAGGGCCCGGGCTCGTGTTGTCACGAACTCCCGAAGCTGTTGAAACGTCGCCGGTTCTGTAGAAGCGCCCAATTTTAATTCCCACTGCTCTCGAAGATGATGGTCGAGGCGTGAGACGATGAAGTGAACCATAATCGTGCCCCACTCGTCCACTGGCATTTCCAGCGATCTCAACGCGTTCATGACCTCGTTCGTTGTATTGATGAGCGCGTTGAGGGATTTGTAGGACTTCGGCGTGATGGCTGGGATTGCGAAGAAGCGATCCAGTTGTGAAGTGACCAAGAGTCGCTTGTTTTCGTACCGAGCGACCAGAAGATCCCAAGCCGCTATGAACGATTCCGAAGAGACCGGTAGATTGGCGATGAGCTGAGCCGCATCGCCTTTCAAGGAGAGTCGAAGATAGTGCATTTTTTCGACCGAAGTGATGTCCGGATTTTGGCCGACGAGGGAGACGAAGAGGTCGTGAAATGACCGCCAAGAATGAAACTCTCCGTCGAAGTCGGGGATTTTAATCTTCGGAAGTGCGCTTCGTACGTGTGAAGATCCCGAAAGTGCCGAAAGATCAGCCAGGTTGGCCCCGGTGGGCTCGACCTGGTCGTAATGCTCCTTGATGGTGAGCAAAGCCACCTTGGCGTCCTCGTACGCCTGTTGGCATTGGGCTTCGATGCCCTCCTTGAAGTATTCCGTCTCCGCCAAGTTCTCGCAATTCATCTCGAGAAGGCTGGCATGTTCCCGTTGAAATCGTTCCCAATTTGACTCTAACAGCGCCAAGCGCGTCGTTGCCAGAGTTTTATTGGTATTTTGCGGAGTTGACGCGACTGTCTTTTCCGCAAGGGCCTTAATGCACTGAAATGTGCTGATGAGCCCGGCGATGCGACGCTCCATCTTGGCGACGTTAGTCGTCATCGCGGAAGTGTCCGGAAGATCGAAGGGCCACGAAATAATCGAAGGGCACGAACGGGTCGCCGCACGAAATTGTCTGACGCGATCCGCGCACTATCTCCCGAAAAAAGACACTGAAAGGCGATCAGTTCGAAGGGACCGGCAAATCAGAACGCGAAACGACGTGAAAAATCACCAAATCGAAATCGCGAACGAACCGTAGCCCAAAAAAAAACTCGAAGAGTCACAAAGTCACGAAAAAACCCGAAATGTCACAAAGTCACGAAAAAACCCTCGCACTTTGTCCCGAAAATATTACCCGAAGTGCCGAACAACCGCACGATCGACAGAGAACTCGAAGCGACCGAAGCACGCGGTTGTAAGAAGCGCGAGAATCACGCGAACGCTCGATCTCAGCCGCGGGTGCGAGAGAGCGCGTGTCGCCGTTCGAAGAGTCAAGTACGCGTGCACTGAGCCGGAAACTCGAAGCGTACGACGCAGCACTGTATCGAAGAGCACGAGCGCGTGTGTGTGTCGCGCGAAAATCCCGAAAATGTTCGATCTCAACGACGAGAGTGAGAGAGAGCGCGCACTATCGTCCGAAGCGTCCTACACGCACACACAACCGAGCCTCTGACACGCACGAGGCGAAGAGCGAAGATTCCCTTGTCGAAGCACTGCCGAAGAGCGCGAGCGCGTGTGTGTGTCGCGCGAAAGTCACGAAAAGCTCGATCTCAGCAACGGGAGTGAGAGAGCGAACGCTATTGTCCGAAGCGTCGTACGCGCACGCACAACCGAGCCTCTGACACGCACGAAGCGAAAAGTTGATAATCTTTTTTCGAAGCACTGGGCCGAAGAACGCGAGCGCGAGTGTGTGACGCGCGAAATTCACAAAGAGCTCGATCTCAGCAACGAGAGTGAGAGAGCGCGCACTATTTTCCGAAGCGTCCCACACGCACACACAGCCGAGCCGCGAACGCGTACGAGGCGAAGAACGAATATTCTTTTTCGAAGCACTAGCGGAGAGCGCGAACGCGTGCGTGTGTCGCGCGAAAATTACGAAGAGGCTCGATCTCAACAACGAGAGTGAGAGAGCGAGCGCTATTGTCCGAAGCGTCCAACGCACACACACAATCAGGCCTCTAGCGCGCACGAGGCACACGAAGAATGTTCCCGAAAATTTTCGAAGCACTGCCGAACGGTACGCGCGCGAGAAACGAGAACGAAGGAAAGAGTCGTATGGGCGCGGACGCGGGCGCGAGAGAGAGCGAAGAGCGACTCGCTTGAAGAATGGCCGCGCAAAGAAGAGACCGACATCTCGAGCCGGCGTGACGAACACGTGGTCGCGACGAAGAGACGCCGGTTCTCTCGCAATTTCTATGAAATAAAACCCGAAAAATACCCGAAAATTCCTTCCTTTTTTCAGCAAACCCTCGTTAATCGCTCACTAATCACTCGAATCCGGCTCGAAGGACCAGTAATGTTTGAAAAAGATCGTGAATCCTGGTATGAGTGATCGTGAGGGAGAGTTGAGGAATTGGCTGATGAAGGCGGGCGAAAGAAATAAATCGAAGTCAGCACTGAATTTAAAAATAACGAAAATAAACAGATTTATTGTCTTTGGTAATAATTAATAAACAAAATTAATGGCGAAGTGGTTGAGTAGGAATAAGGCAAAAAGAAAACGTGGCCGCGCGAAAAATGGCGACGCTTGCCGGACGCGTGGCGTTGAAATGAAGTGTTGCCGAAAATAGTAAGTTAATTTATGAAAAGGTATAACGAAGTGTGGCCGAAGAAACTCCCGATCGCGGAACTGAACGCGGGCGTAAATCGCGAACAGTTTTTTGATCGAATTTGGAACAAAGAGAGCCGAACGTAGTTTTCTGAATAAAGTATCGAAGAGCGCGAGAAAAACGTGTTATCGCGTTACGAAGGGAACTCGGAATGAACGAAGCAAAATAATTGAAGTAACCGAAGAAAATCTCCCGATCGCGGAACTGATCGCGGGCGTAAATCGCGAACAACTCTTTGATCGAATTGAAGGAAGAATGCCGTGTGAATTTTGAAACGAAAACGAAGTAATTGAAGAGCGCGACGAAACACGTGTCGTCGCGGTACAACGAAGTCTTAGAATAGTAGTAATTGAGGAGCGCGAGGACAACGTGCCATCGCGTTACAATTAAGACGTAGAATTGATCGAGAATCGAAGGTGGCTGCGGCAGCAGCCTGTCGAAGTATCGAAGGGGGCGGGGGAAAGTGGTCAAAGTCCACGCGAGACGACGGCCAGTTCGTGCTGCCGTCTCACGCGAACTCCGAGCACTATGACGAATCCTGAACAATGTTAATGAATTAACAGATAGTTTATGTAAATGATGTTATCTTCATAAAAACATGAGTTGTCTCTCTCTGTACCATATGTTACTTATAATAAATGTTCCTATTTGTCTGAACTCGTGTTTATTTTGATCAAACTGCTTCAAAATAAGTTGACTCCACGACGCTGTCGCGTATCTCGATCAGTTAATATATATGAAAGGAGCGCTGCAGCGCTACCAGAAACCCGCTCGCGCGCGTTAGCGCGCGTGATGCACCCTAGTACGGTAAAAAGTAAAGAATCGGACGTAAACTACGTTATCAACCGCGGACGACGTACAATGCGAGTACACGTAGACCGCATTAAATCATACGTCGCCCATTGACCGACAACATGGCCGCCGATAATATGGCCGCCGACACCCGACCCATACCGCACACGCGAGTATCCGCGTGAAATAAAAAATTAAAAAAAAAAAACGCTGACGCTCGCAAACGGACTCGCGACGTCCGCACATATAAAACCCGCAAAGAAATAGAAAATAAAAGGAAAATAAAATTAAAAATAACAAAAAAAAAACGAACGAAATAAGATAAACGAGATAAAAATAAAATGAACAATGAATAGAATGAATCGAAAGAAAAAACTAAAATAAAAATATCCAACAAAATAATAATGATAAAATAAATTGAAATGAAATAATGATGATAAAATACAAATTTTTAAATGAAGTAAGAAATAAGTGAAAAATAATTAAGCCAATTTACTAACGAGAGAATAAAGAAATAAAACGAAAGAAAATTCAAAATAAAATTGATAACAAAGAAAATAAAGCAAGTATTAAACTAAAATACAAAAAAAGAGAATACCAAAAAATAATAATAATAATAAATTGAAATAAAAATAAATAGACTAAATAAATAATATAGAAAATAATGAAAAATTGAAACCAATGCAACCGAAATAAATTATAATTAAGAAGGGCAGGAAAAGGAACGGGATCGAAGAAATAAATTTATAAAACGAAGAATTAAATTTTCGAAATGTATTGTTACAATCAAAAAAGCCTTATCAAATAAAAATCATCAATCAAATACAAATTATTAACGACGCACGTTTACGTCGCAAAAAAAAAAATATCAAAAAATTGCACGACGCCGATACACTCGGAGGAAACGGTCGGGACCAAACAGCTCCCACATTTCCTCATCACATGAGCCCACCACTGGGCCCGGAAACGCCGACATCCCTAACAACCGGCGCAGACCCAGGACATCCCCAGGTACGTCCTCGGGATTCCATTGTCCACCTCGACGGACCACGGGTCTTCTCTCCACAGCCGCGCCCAGGCCATGGCGCGCACCCGACGCCGGTTCCTCACTACTTTCACTGCCGCGATGAACGGCGCCATCCATAATTGGCCAATTGGCCCACGGTACGCCGTCTTACGTACCTTCTGAAAAAACAAACAGAACAAAACAAATTATTATAGAGGAATAGAAAATAATCACGTAAAGCAATCAACAAGAATTTATAAAATTTTTACACAAATACGAATAAATAGGATAAAATAATATGAAACACGACACTCACCATTAAATAAAATTTGTGGCCCGTCCAACAGTGCGCGATTGCGCCATACGACGCCGAACGGTTTCTTTTTCCCAAGAAAGAAGACATAGTTTTCTGAAAAAAAAAAAAAAATTATATATATTTAAAAAATGGGAAGATACATAAACGAAAAAATAATCAACAAATAACAAAAAGGAGGGCACACATGGACGCTACATATAAAAAGGAAGAAAAATAATATAATACAAAAAAAAATGAAAAAAGGGAAGAATCAAATAAAAGAAACAAATTATAAATATACATTAAAAAAAATAAAATAAAATAAAATAAAATAAAATAAAATAATAAAATAATAAAGGGAAATTTCAAAAAAAAAAAAAAAAAAAAATTTCATAACATAAATTAAAAACAGAAACTAAAATAGTAAATAAAAATTTCTGTCGAAAAACTCACCGTTTTAATTGAGGCAGACGTGACACTGACGACGACAGAAGTGGTAATGAAGCGACAGACCACTGCACGAGATTTTATAGAAAAAAGATGAGCAAACAGAGAGGACAGATCTTAGAAAAAGACACCCCAGACTCCGACCGTGATCCAGAAAAAGACAGACGAATTCACGAGTCAAACTCGCAGCCCAGTGCAAGTGCACCTAGGCGGATATAAATTATCTACTAAATTTTCAAAACAGAGCAAAAATGGTATTGACCAGAGACGATGAAGAGAGAGACAGCATGTCTCAAAGGAGCCAAATAGAAAAAGAATGGGAGAGGATTAATCAGGAGCGAGCAAAATTGGAACGGTTGAAGGAAAATCTGGAAGCCGAGAAAAAACGTCAACATGAGGAAATGGTACGCCGGCACAATAATGGTCAAGAACAAGCTCAAGAAAATAATATACGGACGGTGACAGAGGACCTGACAACAATTGTGAGTAATGCGCATAATATTCAGATTGATATTAAAGTTCCAACATTTAATAACGAGATCGAAAAAAATCCCGTGGAATTCTTGAATCAGATGGAAAAGTTTCTTAAAATAAAAAATGTACGAGAAGAGCAAAAAATGGTTATTGTCGAACACGCTCTCGAGGGTAAAGCTAGCTCATGGTTTAATTTAAAAGAAAGCATGGCAACTTTTGACATTTTTAAAGAAAAATTTTTGGAGGAATTTTATTCCATCCCAATTCGCGTGAGATTTAAGAAACAATGGATGGAGAGACGTTGTTACGTCGGCTCAGAATCTTTGCAGAACTATTTTTACGATCAAGTGGCCAAAGCACGTTTTTTCATACCAAAGTTATCCGAATTCGAGATAAATTATAACATTGTCCAGCAGTACCCACCGTGGGTGCGCGAAACTTTATCGACAATTAATTTTGGGGAAACAAATGTGATCGTTCAGGCACTGGGAAATCTTGACACGATTCGCACTGAAAGAAATAGAGACAAAAAAAAATTGGCAATAATTCCCAACCAAGAAAGCAAGAAATAAAGGTAAATAGAGTCGGCATCGAAACCGACACGAGACAAGAAAGAAAAAAATACAATAGGTATAACGGATATATCAGAGGGAATAGAAGAACCCAATATTATGATCAACGTAATTCGTATTATAGAGATCACAACAGAAATGGAGCACAGTTTAATTTGCCAGATACGCGTTTTCCCCCGCCGCCTCCAAATTCTCACAATAACACGACAAACTTAAATTCGAGAGATAATAATAATCAAGACCCTGAAAATCGGCGTGATTTAAACTGACCGGTGACGCGCTTTATATTGCTCCAAAAGCGTGTCCTGAACATATGGATTTTGTAGAGGATTTAGCTAAAGGAATTGAAAACGGAGCGAATATGAATGAAACAAATGGAAAAAGAATTATAAAAAGAAGTCCTCACATAAAAGTGACAATAATGGGATCAGAAACTTTAGCATTATTAGACACGGGTAGTGAAGCGACTGCCGTTTCCGAAAAAATGTATAGGACTTGGTGTGCGATAGAAAAAATTGATGTTTTGCCAGTGACGGGAATAAACGTGACAACGGCAATAGAAAAGAAAACAACGCCCGTTAAGCAACAAATACGATTAAAAATCAAAATACAGGGCAGAATATTTGAAAACAATTTTTTGGTAATTCCACAATTATCATCAAATATAATATTAGGGCACGATTGGATGACACAGAACAATGTCGATATTAAATATAGTAGTGGTACAATAGAAATTGACAAAGTGCCATTAATGAATTCGACGGTAGTATTTGAGCGGGAACCTACAGAAAGGTTAATTTGCTCCGTAAACGAAGAGGAAACTTGTATATTTATACTAAACATGTCGAAAATGAATTGTGATGCATATCGAATTGGCCAAGAAAGAGAGAAAAAAGAGACAAACGCGCCCCAAAAAAGTTTAAATATTTTGACGAGAGCGGAAGACGGGAACGACTTAATTCATAAAACTAACACGATGGAAAATAAAGAACGCGAACGAAATGAACCAAATAAATTGAATGATCCGTGCCTAATAACAGATAAATTGCTTCTAAACAACAAATCCGACAGACAGGCAATTGGTGAGTTAATAGAGGAGTATCGTGAACTTTTTTCAATGAAGCCTGGGTGTGCGAAAGGCTACAATCATCGAATAAAGGTTTTGACGAATGCTCCATCTATTAAACACACTTATCCTGTTCCGTATCAGCTGAGGGCCGCGACCTCGGAAGCAATTGAGAAAATGTTAGAAAACGGTGTTATTGAGAGAGCCACAAGTCAATTTTGCAATCCGTTGAGAGTTGTACGGAAAACAGACGGTTCTGTGCGAGTTTGCTTGGATGCTCGGTCTTTGAATAAAATTATCGAAGATGACCATGAATCGCCCCCCTTGGTGAACGAATTGTTGCAAAAATTCCACAAGGCAAAATGGTTCTCTAAGCTTGATTTAACGCAAGGTTATTGGCAAATAGTATTGCATGAAGAATCGAGGCCATATACCGCATTTTTATATGACTCTCACCTTTATCAATTTTGCCGAATTCCATTCGGATTAAAAACAGCGGGTAGCGGATTCATACGAGCTTTGAGCTTTGCGTTACGTAACGATTTTGATCAATATATTTCATGCTATATCGATGACGTTCTCATAGGTACCGAGTCATTCGATGAGCATTTGGAAATATTGGGTAAAATTTTTAAAAGGCTTTTAGAATTTAATTTCACCATAAATTTAAAAAAATGCGTTTTCTGCGTGCAAACAATCTCGTTTCTGGGTTTCAAAATCACAAACGAGGGCGTATTCCCAGATTCCGGAAAGCTTGAAGTCATAAAAAATTTTGAACAACCCGGGAACAAAAGACAATTACAACAATTCATAGGCGTATGTAATTATTACAGACAATTCAATATTCATCACAGTGAGTCTGTTAATTCGTTGCGCAAGTTATTACGAAAAGAAACTAAGTGGGAATGGAATTTGGAGCATAAGAGAGCATTCGAACAATTAAAAGAGGATTTGTGTAATTGTGTAGGTCTGAGCCATATTTTACCGGGACGTCCGCATAAATTGCAGACGGACGCGAGTGATGAGGGTATATGCGGAGTATTATATCAAATCGACGAAGAAAATTTTCATAGAGTTGTGGGCATTGTGTCACGATGCTTATCCCCGTGTGAAACGCGATACACGACCACCGAAAAAGAACTTCTCGCAATAGTTTACTCGATTATAAAGTTTCGCATATATCTTATAGGCGTTAAATTTGAGATTATCACGGATCATTCAAGTCTTACTTTCCTTCAGACCGCAAATTACAAAAATTAAAGAATGCATCGATGGTGCCTGATTTTACAACAGTACTCGTTTGTCATATCACTCTGTCGCGGAGTGGACAACGTAATTGCGGATTTTTTTAGTAGGAACCCAAGCTCCAAATTCGTAGAAGAAAAAGACAAACGTTTAATCATATCATCCCTGCATGAAGGAATATTACCGGTTCGAAATGCTGACGACACAATCCTCTTGTCAATGTCCTTGATCGAATACGATCAGAATTTATTGAAAGATTTTCGAAAAATTACGAATTACCAAAAACGAGATGAAAATTTGTTAAAATTTTTTGAAAACGACACAAATATTAGAGAAAAAACGAACTGCGTGCTCCATAACGATATATTATTTCACAAGGATAAGAATTCATCACGATGGAGAGTAATTGTTCCAAAAGAATTGTCTAGACCTTTAATGGAAGAGATTCATAATAAATTGGGTCATCCGGGAGTATTTAAAACCTTGGAATATATGAAACAATTTTATTATTGGAAAGGCATGAAGAAAACCTTAAAAAAATATATTCGAGAGTGTGATCTGTGTCAAAGGAAAAAGAATCTTACAATCGCTATGGAAGGTGAATTTCAATATGTTTCGTCTAAAGGAGTAAATGATCTTGTCACTGTCGATTTTTATGGCCCTCTTCCACGTGGTCGTGGAGGAATGGAGTACATTTTCGTCATGCTTGATAATTTCTCCAAATACGTTAGCATGTACCCCATGCGGAAGGCCACCGCTCGGGTCACGTTAAAGAAAATATTTGAACAATTCATCCCAAAGTTTGGCAAGCCTAACCGAATTCTATCTGATCATGGGACGCAATTTACGTCGATGCAATGGAAAAGAGAATTGGAACAGGCAGGGATTAAAGTATTGTATAGTTCGATTAGACACCCGCAATCAAACCCAACCGAAAGGGTAATGCGAGAAATAGGGAGACTTTTCCGTACTTTATGTGCGGATAAACACACAAAATGGGTAAATTTTGTACCCAAAATTGAAGAACTTTTAAACGTAACGAAACACCAAAGTACGGGATTCTCGCCTATAGAATTGCATTTTGGAAAACCCGTAAAAGATAAAATACAAGACATAGTTTCTTTTCCACTGACTAAAGGACAAGCTCATGAAAAAATAATCGCACTGGCACACGAAAATCTTTTGAATAGTTTCGAGCGAAGAAAGAAACAGCAGAAAAATATACAATTTTCTTCATATCACTTTGACATAAAAAACAATTTAGATTTACAAAATGTAATGCATTTTTCCTTCCCTACGAACGATATTTTGAAATTCCCCAAAATTTTCTCAAAAACTCTCAAGCTCAATCGACAAAAAGAAATGAAATCATTGCAACATAGCCAAGAATTAAAAAAATAATGGATAGCTACATTTCACAGGGAAACATGTGCACCCTCAATACATTTTGTGTATTTAAGGGTCTGCAAAGGCTCTACAAAAAAATGCAAAAAATTGGCGTGCATGGTTAACTAAAAAAGTTCGGCGAAGGCCTGCGTCACTGTTCTTATTAGAAGTTTCCGCATGCACGCGCAAAGTAGCATTATGACGTCATGTAATGGGGAATGGAACATCCTCCGAAATTCTAAATGTTCGCTGTTTTTTCTGTTCTCTTTCCGCGATGATAATTCCATATTATTCCAAATGTTCGCTGTTTATCCTATTCCTCTTTCCGCGATGATATTTCCTATTTCCATATTGAACAAAAATCTCTCCTCTTTGCACAATTAATAATCATTTTTCAAAGTCTGGAGAGCCAAGGGAACGAAACTTTTAAAAAATTTCATTCCATGCAATCTGATAAATGTTTTTTTATCTTGACGAGATTTGAATGAAAACGATTTCGATTTTTCAGATGAAAAACGGAAATTCTATTTTAGGCAGTTGTTCAAGTTTGTCCGCCTCTCCCTTAAATTGATTCTTTATCTTTCCGGGCTTTTTTAGTTAACCATGCACGCCAATTTTTTGCATTTTTTTTGTAGAGCCTTTGCAGACCCTTAAATACACAAAATGTATTGAGGGTGCACATTTTTCCCTGTGAAATGTAGCTATTCATTATTTTTTAAATTCTTGGCTATGTTGCAATGATTTCATTTCTTTTTGTCGATTGAGCTTGAGAGTTTTTGAGAAAATTTTGGGGAATTTCAAAATATTGTTCGTAGGGAAGGAAAAATGCATTACATTTTGTAAATCTAAATTGTTTTTTATGTCAAAGTGATATGAAGAAAATTGAGTAATTATTTTTCTACTGAGGTTGCGATCTTTTAAAATTGGCGTTCTTTTTTTACTTTTCAAAAGTATTTTTCCACGGATTTCTTTTCTTTTTGAAAAGCGGGATATTCATCAACATTTTTTTGTAATTATAGAGGCATTATTTGTTCTGGTTGGTTGGAAATCAAATAAATCTCTTCAAAAACTTCTGTCGACACCCCTGGTAAATTCCTTTAAATATCTCGACAACAGTCATGATCAAAGACTTAAAAAACTCTCATCGAGAACCTTGTTCAATCCCTCAAGGAAACCACGAAGAGACTCGTGGTCAATCTCTCAATGAAACCTCAGTGAGGCCCTTAGTCAATCCCTTAAAAAAGCTCGTCTACCCTTGGCTAGTCTGTTGCAAAAATCTCGTCAAGACTTTTTGTCGACTCTTTAAAAAATCCCATCCAGACTCTTGACTAATCCCTTAAAAAAGTCTCGGCACGATTCTTGGTCGATCTGTTGAAACAAGTCTCGACCAGAATCTCGATGAATCTTTTGAAAAAGTCGCGGCGAGATTCTTTATGAATCCCATAAAAAAAGTCTCTGGACGCTTCCACTCAATGCCTTGAAAAACTTCCGTCGACACCGCTTCCGCAAATCCCTTCAAAATATATCGGCGAGGGTCATGATAAACCCCTTCAAAATTCTCGTCCAGACTCTTGACCAATCCCTTAAAAAAGTCCTGGCGAGATTCGTGGTTAATCCCTTAAAAACTCCCATTAAGAGCCTTGGTTAACCCTTTCGAAATTGTCGTCCAGACTCTTCGTTAATCCCTTAAAACCATAGTGACGAGACTCTGAGTTTAGTAAATATTAACTAACTCTTAAGAAACCACGTTCGAGACCACTGGTGAGCGCCTTAAAAAATTCCGTCAAGACTCTTCGTCAATCCCTCAAAAAAGTCCTGACGAGACTTCACCCTTCTCCCTCGTGCCCTTTCTCCCTTCGTTCTCCCGTTTTTTAATCGTTTTATTGCATTTTTGGCTTATTTTTTGACTCCGAGCGAAATTGCCCCAGGCTCACGTGATCCTGCATTAAAAAACGAAAAGAATAAGCCCAAGGTGGATCATTTTCATTGAATTTTAGAAGAGACAGGGAGTTTTTAAAACTGGGGTGATTTATGACCCCACGTCACCGGAAAGTTTAAATAAAATAAGGTTACCGTGCAAAGGTCAAAAACTTCCGTGGCAACCCCCGGTCAACCCCTTCAATCATAAAGTCTGATAAATATTTTTTATGTTGCCGAAATTTGAATGGAGAAGATTTTGATTTTTGAGATGAAAAACAAATGACATCAAAAACCATGGAGCCGTGGACCTAGACACCGAAACCCATGAAGGAATGGACCTAGACATCAAAAACCATGGAGCCGTAGACCTAGACATCAAAAACCATGGAAAAATATACCTAGACATCAAAAACCATGGAGCCGTGGACCTAGACATCGAAAACCATGGGGAAATATACCTAGACATCGGAAACAATGGAGAAATATACCTTGACATCGAAAACTATAGAGCCGTGGACCTAGACACCGAAAACCATGGAGAAATATACCTAGGCATCGAAAACCATGGAGAAATATACCTAGACAGCAAAAACCTTGAAGAAATATACCTAGACATCGAAAACCATGGAGAAATATACCTAGTCATCGAAAACCATGGAGAAATATACAGAGACAACAAAAACCATGGAGCCGTGGACCTAGACACCGAAAACCATGGAGAAATATACCTAGGCATCGAAAACCATGGAGAAATATACCTAGACAGCAAAAACGTTGAAGGTAGTTTTTCATCATCATCATCATCATCGTCATCGTCATCGTCATCGTCATCGTCATCGTCATCGTCATCGTCATCGTCATCGTCATCGTCATCGTCATCGTCATCGTCATCGTCATCGTCATCGTCATCGTCATCGTCATCGTCATCGTCATCGTCATCGTCATCGTCATCGTCATCGTCATCGTCATCGTCATCGTAATCGTAATCGTAATCGTAATCGTAATCGTAATCGTAATCGTAATCGTAATCGTAATCGTAATCGTAATCGTAATCGTAATCGTAATCGTAATCGTAATCGTAATCGTAATCGTAATCGTAATCGTAATCGTAATCGTAATCGTAATCGTAATCGTAATCGTAATCGTAATCGTAATCGTAATCGTAATCGTCATCGTCATCGTCATCGTCATCGTCATCGTCATCGTCATCGTCATCGTCATCGCCACCGCCACCGCCACCGCCACCGCCACCGCCACCGCCACCGCCACCGCCACCGCCACCGCCACCGCCACCGCCACCGCCACCGCCACCGCCACCGCCACCGCCACCGCCACCGCCACCGCCACCGCCACCGCCACCGCCACCGCCACCGCCACCGCCACCGCCACCGCCACCGCCACCGCCACCGCCACCGCCACCGCCACCGCCACCGCCACCGCCACCGCCACCGCCACCGCCACCGCCACCGCCACCGCCACCGCCACCGCCACCGCCGCCACCGCCGCCACCGCCGCCACCGCCGCCACCGCCGCCACCGCCGCCACCGCCGCCACCGCCACCGCCACCGCCACCGCCACCGCCACCGCCACCGCCACCGCCACCACCACCGCCACCGCCACCGCCACCGCCACCGCCACCGCCACCGCCACCGCCACCGCCACCGCCACCGCCACCGCCACCGCCACCGCCACCGCCACCGCCACCGCCACCGCCACCGCCACCGCCACCGCCACCGCCACCGCCACCGCCACCGCCACCGCCACCGCCACCGCCACCGCCACCGCCACCGCCACCGCCACCGCCACCGCCACCGCCACCGCCACCGCCACCGCCACCGCCACCGCCACCGCCACCGCCACCGCCACCGCCACCGCCACCGCCACCGCCACCACCGCCACCACCGCCACCACCGCCACCACCGCCTCCACCGCCACCGCCACCGCCACCGCCACCGCCACCGCCACCGCCACCGCCACCGCCACCGCCACCGCCACCGCCACCGCCACCGCCTCCACCGCCACCGCCACCGCCACCGCCACCGCCACCACCGCCACCGCCACCGCCACCACCGCCACCGCCACCGCCACCGCCACCGCCACCGTCATCGTCACCGCCACCGCTCATCGTCATCGTCATCGTCATCGTCATCGTCATCGTCATCGTCATCGTCATCGTCATCGTCATCGTCATCGTCATCGTCATCGTCATCGTCATCGTCATCGTCATCGTCATCGTCATCGTCATCGTCATCGTCATCGTCATCGTCATCGTCATCGTCATCGTCATCGTCATCGTCATCGTCATCGTCATCGTCATCGTCATCGTCATCGTCATCGTCATCGTCATCGTCATCGTCATCGTCATCGTCATCGTCATCGTCATCGTCATCGTCATCGTCATCGTCATCGTCATCGTCATCGTCATCGTCATCGTCATCGTCATCGTCATCGTCATCGTCATCGTCATCGTCATCGTCATCGTCATCGTCATCGTCATCATCATCATCATCATCATTATGTCTCAAATCTAACCATTATTCTTACTAACAATACTATCATCCTAAACAATTGGTGATTTCGAACGATCTGCAATAGAGAAAAATAAATGTGTCAATACTTGATCGTCATGATAAGAATGGTTGGGGCGACCGGGACACGCCGGCCCATCCGGGGCGCAGCGGGGGCCACTTCAAAATTTGATTCCAAAACTCATTCCAGGGGTTTTTCTTAAGGTTTTCTATACAAATTTCGAATACATCGACAATAACTATGGGTGATGTGTGAAATCACCGGAAAAAACAGATCGATATACGTCTTCAAATGAAACAAAAATTGTTTTCCATTTTTGAAAAATACAGATCCCACTAAAATCAATGTAACTTTTTTCCCGATAATGAACGTTTGGTTCAGTGCTCATCCTTTTTGTTGTCAGTTCCCTTGTAAAATGCAACTTGCTTGATGACGATCTGATAATTTTTCGAGTTTTGGCGAAAGTTCAAAGTCAGACCATTAGTTTTTGTCAGATTTCATACAATAACTCATTTCCGTTCATTTTGACCGGTTCCCAAATTTACAATATTTGCGATATCGGAATCGCTCTTCAACCATTTTCTGAGACTTGTCGAAAGCTCACAAAAGACAGACCGGTCAGAAATCCGAATTCGTTAATTTTTATCAAAGTTATGGCACTTTCAAAGTCGATAATCGCTTAGGTGGGCCGCCGTGTCCCGGGCTCCCTTATATTATTCTATAGGTAAAAATGAAAATCGTATGTTTTTACTGTCGCTTTATCTTGAAACGATTTAAAAAGTACGGTATTTGTTGCATCGACACATTCTAATTTATCTGACGCAAAAACAGTTCTTGAGAAATATATTGTGCTTTATAGTAATCAGTTATCTTACCCTTTTTTTTAAACAGATAAATGAACACTTAGAAAAACTTGAAAATACCGAACAGTTTTTCGCA